>JAGTTH010002505.1:0-16072 GCA_022606485.1 Agraylea sexmaculata
AGCTCATTAACACAAAAACGTATTTACAAACTATAATTTAAATGTATACATATATAGTTTTACTCATAATTATCTTAAAAAAATTGTAACCCAAGTTGTATATATGTCAGAAGCTTATTTATAAATATATTAATTTAAAGCCAAACCTATAAGTTCGCACAATTTTTTTTTTATAATATATTATCTACTGTCAACTTGTAGATACGTTTTTTTTTTGTTAATAACCAATCCAAAACGTGTATTTTTAAGAGGAATATAAGACTGTCAATATCACACGGGTATCATCAAAGCTATCAGCAAATTGTAGAGCACTGCGCGACTTTACTTATTAAGACGAGACAAAAAAATCTTATAATGTAAAGTGTAAAGCATTTTTTGTTATTATTTACAAACTATTGTCCCATGAATATAATATTTCATATATGATAACTGTACCTATATCATATAATGTTTTGTGCAAATATCAGAGAGTTAAAATAAAATAATACAATAATCAAATAATAAAAATGATAAATACCAAGAAAACATACCACCAAAACTATTTATATGCCTTTTTTATAAAATTTAACATGTTTGTACTCTGCAATAATAAATAAGAGCATATTAATTCTCAATTTGAAGCATTAAATTTATAACAAAATATTTATAAACTTCCTTCTACTATAACAAGTGTTTCTGAGTAAGCTTTTTTTATATTTAACAATAAAAATTATAATATTGAATCTTATGAATTTAATAATTTCTCATAATCAATTTAATATGCAGCCGACGTGATATCAATCTAGAGTTAGAGCTTCATTTAACCGTTTATTTATTGATAAACGTTTATGATTTTTATATAGGAGACTTCCTCGATTATCTGTGATTAAATAAGCGTATTTATTTTTTAAATTTAAATTTGTTTCAACCCTGATTAGATGCATTAACGTCACGGCCAGCGTACTGAATACTGTTTAGCATGCCAGCTTAGACTCGGTGAACAACGAGACAAACCCACAACTACTAGATTTCATCAAAAATTAAAAAAAAATTAAAATCTAAAGTATCGATTATATAATCAAGACGAGTGCGTGCATTTCTCATACAGAAACCCGATTCATACTCTGATTATTACGTGACAAGATTTTCTTTAATCACGCATACAATTTATAACATAACCGACAACACGCACATTCAAATAATTGACATGCTTTAAAGAAAAACATTTTTTAAAAAAAACTCGCATTCATCATCCTCTAATCATTAAAAACATATGTGATATTTTTTCTAAAATTTTACGTATACAAAAACATTTATTTTACCATTCAAAACGAGTGATGTTATACAGATCGTTATGTAATTAATTTATAAATCCTTTGTGAATATCATCAACAACAGGGTGGACCTAAAATAATTGAGAATATCTTAGGCGGTGGTAGGGTATCGCAAGAATATGTGATTTTTTCATTAATTAAAAAAATATAATAATATTATTATTAATAGTGCTTTTGGAATCGAGTTTGGGCCACCATCTTTTTTTTAAAACCGTACTGGAAGACCATTCAATCTCTACTAGGTATTAATAAGTTTGTATTTGAGCGGGGTGCTATTTACATTATTTATTTTTTTGAAAACTTGTAATATTGTGCTAGACCTTTAAAAAAAATCAACAATAGAAGTCAGCTTTCACATTTCATTTGGGTAAGAAAAGAGTACTGAAAGTCACATTGAGTTATATCAAATAACAAAAAAACTTATAGGTTTACTAAGTTGGCTTTGGGTGCAAGAAGCCCATGAATCCATTAGAGGGTTAATAGTGCTTTTGGAATCGAGTTTGTGCCACCATCTTCTAATAATTTGTTTCTGTGAAGTACTCAGTAGTGACTGTTACGTGTGTCTGCTAGACTAATTAATATTATTGATTATTTTTTATTAACAAAAAAAATATTAAATATTTGTCAAACCCTACCAACCCTTAAAATAATCTATATGATAATTTCATATATGATTAGTTAAATTTAAGTCATTTCGAGGTTCGAGAATCAAGATTAAAATATACCATAATGATAACTTGAAATTGATAAATATTTTTTATCTTCTACAAATCAGCTTCCTTTTCCATGAATAAGATAAAAATGATTGACAGCAGGTATAGCATAGTTGCATTTTTTGAAAAAAATATTAAAAGTTCTTGGTAAATGTATGATTCAACATTCCGAAAGGAAAAACAGATATTTTAAAAGACAAATAAATTAGCTTCGCTAATTGGAAGTGCAAACACATTGTTACGACAGGACGTGAAAACACAATAATCATTGCTATAAAAAATACAATACAATCATTATTATGTCGCCTTAATTTTAAAATATAAAGCCATGCCAATGACACTAAGGATTGACTAAAGGATAACCAAATTAATTTAAATTAATCGAGAAATCCAGCCATCCCTTTTTAATAATGGATTTATATGAACGGTATCTAAAAATCTTATCAATTAGATTAACATAATTTTTATACTTAACTACAAGGTCAGAAATATCGGTAAACTTTATCTAATAAGTGCACATTTATAAACAAGGACAAAAAATATTTTAATATTGACAAATGCTGTGAATTTTAACAACTTAAAAAGACTTTTTTTTATTTTGATATTAGTTACTGTAATTAATCACTGGAAAAAAACTGTCTTGTTTTCTACTAAAATCATACAAAAATTTGATTAAGCATTTCTAATTCATAAAAATTGAACACTAAAGCGATTAATAAATTAGCTGTAATAATGATTTCAATCGATATATTATCAGGCCATGGATACATACAACTGGATGTATAAATTTTAATATGGTGGACCTAGTAGACGAGTCTGAATGAGACAACACTAATTGTTTAATTATATCTGTACATCGCTCAATATTACTGTTATTTAAACACATTTAATCACCTTTATTGCATTGTTGCCTCAGTAAAACTCGTCTACTTGGTCCGCCATCTTGATATTTATACATCCAGACGTACGGCCTGCTAATATATCAATGGTAGATGGATTCATAGATTTTTCGTAAACGAATGCGTTTTTTTTAACAAAGATTAATTTCGTTTAAATTATTTCGTGTAAAATATTGCCGGATAGTTTAAAAAAACGTTAATTTATTAAATTTCAGGTATTATATATATTTTATATGATTTCGATGGCCATATAAATAAATAAATAAACAAATGGGCAATATCCATTAATCGATTCAAATAACATAATATCTATGCTGACTTAGGTATATGACTTATTTGAACAATGACATCCTTAGTGATATTTCATCTACAGCGATTGTGAATTCATTGTAATTACCTAAATTCATTAATTATGTATTGTCAACGAATGTTAAAAATACCTTGAAGACAGTTGTGAAAGAGACGATGAAGGTAAAAAAAAAATAGTACAAAAGACAACCCACATTTCGTTGAATGAGCAAATCGGAGACGGTCATTCGATGTGGCAATATGCAAATCTTAAATCTTGTTATGCAAACCATTGTTACTCGACATTAAAGTGAATATAGAAATAAAGCATTTCCTCTATTCTTTAATAGATATCATTACACCCACAGCCTAATTGTTATTAATTTTTTTTATAAGAATATTATTGTTAATTCATTAATATTCCCGATCAAAATGCATAGAGAATTCTCACCTTCCAAACTGTCAATTTGTCATAGATATAAACATTAGATTTTCACGTGACACATTACTAGTATCCCCTGAGAGTGGTTGTGACAATACTTAATAATATTTTAAACATGTTAAAGAAGTAGTGTTTGGTAAAAAGTGAGGCTAGATGTATTTGAGTGTATGTTTGAGTCCATATGACATGTAGTAACAATGCATTTACCCATTTTACAGTGAAATATAACTGAAGATATAAAGAGAGATGTTTACAGTCAGGTAACTTATGTTTTTGGCCACTTGAACTATCCACACATTTAGCCACTCATGAGGTATTTTATAAATATATCAATTATTACATATTTTTTTTATAGACTGGTGGTTAGACTATATACCTATTATTGACCAATCGTATGATTGTTTTAAAAAATATTTTTCAAATAAGTGTTATACATTATTGAAAGAGCAACATGGCGTGAGGGGTCATCCAATTGATCATATAAAGTTACAAAGCCTTGATTCACGGTAACATTATACCCAATGATCTAAATGCCTCAGGTGACCGACAAAAACCGCATTCAATTATAATTCAATAATCTCACACACGTGTTAACCGAGTGGGTAATGATTACACATTAGTCACGAACGTGTTACAAGGAATAACCAACCGCCTACTAGAGAACAACTCTGATTTGCATAATCAGTCTAAAATACCAGATTCCTTAAATGGTTACCTGGAACACCGTGACAACTGTCACATGTTAATTTAGTAAAATAAAAAAATTACATTGATGATAAATAATGGTACCAAGGTCTAGATTTTGCATTCATTATAAATATTTTAACCGCTTTTAAATATAATAATATTTTTGTATTAATATTGTAACAAACCCACTATGTATAATATAATACTCCCACTGCATAGTAAACCAGATGCAAAATGAAATTTGAAACAAGCGGTGATAATTATTATTTATTATTATACATATTTGAAAAATATCACAAATGGTATATGTAATGAATGATTCTATTAAAAAAAATATTTTCTTAACTTGTCATCAAAAGAACTATTATTAACTAAAGTAAAATATTTACAGGAGTACAAAAGTAAATTTAATGTAGTCTGAAAACAAAACTTTATACCTTGTAGAAAAACCTCAGGAAAATATTATATTTCTTCATATAATTATGTACAAATAATTATGTTATTACGACTAGAACTTAGGAAGAGTACGCAGGTTTACTCTGATTTCTTTTATTATAAGGTGATTAATAAGGAGTATAATTATAATAGTAACTTTTTAAAATAATTTGAAAATAAGTGAAGAGAAAATAATAATGAATTAATTCATACTATTTTATACTTTATTATCATGTTTGTATATTATATATTATAACATGTCGACTTGGGATCCCCCGTAATGCTCTAGTGGTACTGCAGTATGATATAATAATATATGTATTATTTATAACCCATATTTGATTGATCAGTTTAAGCCTTTTTAATAAATATAAACACAAATGAAACTCCTCATTTATAAAATTAATAAATTATCTTTAATTCAAACCCAAATCATGCTTTCTACCAACAGTAGATATTTCGAAAGTTTTACCGTATAAAAAAATATAAAATACCCATACTAACCAAAATACCACTAACCACAATTTTCAAAATTATCATAGGCCATTTACATACATTTTTTCTTACCGAAACGCATCTGTTTTGTGGTAATAAATATCTATAGAATGGAATTAAAATATGATAGAGAAGCTGTGAGAGTTTACTCATGATTCACAGACGCATATTGAATAAAATATTATTCTTCGAGTTTCAACATGACAATGCTGGGCGTTGAACTGATTCTAATTATCAACAATAATGTTGTCTCTTATCATATAAATGCATTAATTGTTATAAATTCATAGAAAAAAAATCACACAATACAAAATGTGGCATATTATTTAATGGTTAACGATACAAAGTATATATGCGCAGCCATTTAAAATGTGGATTATTTGCATTTATCACGAATAACTTGTTCTGCAAGTTTAGATTATTTACCATTTCGAAATGATCTATTTTCAATAAATCATAAACCTCGGCATTTTAATATATTTGTACATTTAATGCAGATAAAATAAATGACGAATTCCATCATGATTAAGTCAATGACAATTTTATTGCCTTTACATATTTTTTTAATTTACTACGTGTAAATAATAAACACAATGGGTTTTACAATAAATACTTTAGTAATTGTTTCAGACATTTCTTCGCTTATTTGATACGAAAAAACGCATTTTAACAAAGAAATATTATACATTTTTAACAGTAACCATAAAAATAATCCACCAGTGTTTAAAATTTAATACGCGAACGCCTTTGATTGGTAGAAATCGATCACATAACATTATCTCTATTCACTGTTTAAATTTTATATCCTTATACTTATATTTGTAGAGTAAATTTCATATTTTACAGAGGCGATATTACGCCGTGATAAATATATAAACCAATCACGACCGTTTGCGGTAATTTAGTATGTCTCGAGATTTATCGGTTTATTTTCAGTTTGTAAAAAAATGCAGCACTTGTTGATTATATTTCTCTTTAAAATACATAATCATCAACGGCTATGATGATAATATTATAATGTGTTACGATATCACCAATCACAGACGTTTGCGTTAACTTTGTTCACATTCAAGTATCAAAATTTATTATATATTAAAACAAAGAATGCATAACGTCATTATTGATAATAAGTGCATTTTTATTTATAAATAAATCGATAATAATTCAATTGACAATACTTTTTATTTACATTATAATCAAATGTTTCCTTTAGAGTAATAATAAATAAATGCCCCTTTAGACGATTAAATTTTACGTGTTTGTCAAATTGTTTGAGGCCTTGTTTGACAAACAATCAAATGTGTTTTTAATTTAAATAAAAAATACACTTTTTTATTTGTAAATGTGATAAATCAGGGAACAAATTGTGTACATTATAATTAATGGATAATCCACTTCCATTTACAACTGATCGTTATCCTTTGACAATAAATTATGTGTGTTAATGGATATGTTAAGCTATCTTATATCAGCTAATTTGTCGATATGACTAATCATCAATCCCAGTCTTATTTTATTATGAGGAATTTAACTTTTGATTAATTAATCGTTCGTTTCGTCTAATCTCAAATTTTATCCCAACACGCACATATTTTTTTTGCCCAAATAAACCAAACCATGGGCGATTCAAGGTTGGAAAACAACAACTGATTAAAAATAAAGTATTATTTAACCCAACTAAATATAGTAGTAATCCGTAGTTGATAATAATAACCGGTTAAACTTTTTTCCTGGGTTCTCTCTCCAAAAAAAGCTTTGTATTTAAAAAAATAGCGTTATATTATTTCTTATGCATGTAGAGCAAATTTCAAACATTCCAAAAACAACTGTGATTGGTCGTATGGTTACATATTGGGATATTACAGTTTTGCGCTAAATAAATAAGAGGTTTACTCTGATTTTATTGCTTTTAAGTTGAATACTAAAATAAGGGGACTTCACCAATGACCAAATAAACACAGTATTTATTGTTTGTAGAGTAAATGTCATACATACATATTCAGAACATTTACTCTACAAATGTTTGTTGTTCAAAATTTTCAAAATTCATGATTGTTAATATACAAATCTATCATATTTTTTATTTCAATTTCATATGTTTGTAGAGTAAATATCCACTGATTAGAAGTCCGGACAAGTGGACGATAAATATCAAGATGGCGGTACAAGCAGATGAGTTTGACAAAGACACACACTAATTGTCTATCTCAGACTCGTCTGTTTGGTCCGTCATCTTGATATTTATACATATACATCCGGTTATCTGGCATTCTTATCGGCGGTAATATCGTAATCTGAGTATTTCTGACGTTTACTCTACATACAAAAATTATAATTATTTTAAAATTGTAAGAATTCGATACTAAATCACACATATTTTAATTAATTTAATATAAATTAATAATCAAAAGCAGTCTGTCTTTTTTGTTGCCTATTGTATTTATTTATTAGTTCTCTATGAATAATAAAAATTAACATAAATATCACTGAAAATGAGAAGAGACTCGTTTTACATATTCTCACATTTTTTATTAATTTATAAAATAAATAAATTAGAGTCCTTCACTACGATTGAGAAGTGTGTGGGATGAGGAGATGATAAAAAATAATGTTACACAGGAAATGTGACACTATGCCATGTGATTTCATTTTTAAAATTAACTAATAACATCCACCTTTGGAAAACGATAAAGCTGCATACATTTTTCTCGCGTCAAAGGGAAATCCCACATTGCGTGATGGAAAGATCGATTTTCCCCGAAATGTGTGAAGCTTTATTAATTATTCATAATGGAAATGATAAAAGATAAAAGAGAGAGTGGATTTACAGGAACACTACACACCTGACACTTTTCCTGGCGATGTCTGCAAATAGAACAGGTTTCCTACGCATTATTACAATCAGTCTCAAATATTAGGGACCGTCACAAGAACCTCTTATCACATTCACCGATATTCTAACTAATCACTGCCACACGCGACTATTTCGATCGATATACTAATTGATTTATCCTCGCATAGCTTTATTTATCGATTGTAAGCTTTTATTTATACAATCAACACTATTTCTGACAGCACAACCACCGCAGACAGCGGTTACTCCGCGACTGACACTTCTTGGCTAGCTCTACTAGATTATAAATGAAACACACACGGTAAAAAAATAACATCTTCATTTATTATACAAATACAAACACTATTTGTACATCATTATCAAATAAAACCACTTTTTATCTTCACAGAATAATTATACACAGTCTAGGCACCTATTTTTTCGAAAACAAAAATAAATAGATTCTATAAATTTCACCTCAGCATTCAATATTATTGAATATTCTATAAAAAATGTTCAAGAATCATTAAAAACATTTATTTGACAAATAATATTCAATAAATTTGTAAATAATTTGTTTACATGGCAATACTGAACTATTTGAAGTGCCAAACGTCAAAATTCTGTATTGGAGGTTGCGTCACTGAATAATCAATATCAACATTATGAAAATATCAGAAACGGCCATTTCGTTTTGTTGTGATGCTCTTATTTCATCAGAAAAACAAATCAATACCAAGGATGCTTTATTCAATCCTTCGTTTGGTGGCAATATCGGCTCGGAATTGTCAATGTACTGTACCAGATTGAAATCAATACAAAACTATAACGATCTACATCAAACATTCAAATCCTTACTACAGGTACTTTATTACAATTGTAGATTTTTCTCATGACTCATTATACAAAATCATATTTAGATTTCTTCAGAGACAATACACATGATAGGTGATGATAAATGTACTATATTGGATGTATTATCAGAATTTCTCGTTTCTGTAAACTTGCACCTAAAAAATTATCCATCTAGTCATGTTGATGAAGCCGAATCGAGTCCAAATACTGGAGATTGTATTTTAATTGATGATAATTCCGACGAATGCAATGAAAATACTTCTGATAAAAACATTTCAAATAATGATTACCAAATTGATTGGATAAATATAATAAAAATATCGTCATCAGATCATCAAGAATTTGATGAAAATATAGACGGCTTTGAGACCTACAAATCTAAAATTAAAAATATATTTTTAAAATATTTGAATCAAGCTAGTAATTCATGTACTGAATCGATTCCACATCAAGTAAGTTGGTATATCTATCTTGTTAGGAAATCTCAATTTTGATGTCGCTAATCTGATAATATTATGTCCTAAAGTACAACGCCTTTAAAATGTTTACACAAAATCTTGAACAAATCGCCACTGAAATGGACACAGATCCTGTTGCTCAAATCCTGGCGACGACAGCACGATCCATTTTAGAAGCCTTGCAGTATCATAATTATTGCTTATGACTAAAAGGTATGATAAATGAAAATTAAATATTTTCCTTATTAGTAGTTCATGTCTGTATTATTTTTAAATCTCCGTCCTATATTTTATGCCTTTCAAAGGCTGATCTGGAAAGAAAATTATATTTATTAAATCCAACTCTTGTTGTGGATGTTCAAAATTAGGAAAAATATCAACATAATTAAATTATCAAAAACACATTTACTTTATCTACATTAATTGCATTATACAAGGACATAATCAAAATTATATTGTTACTGTGAGCGACCTAAAATACTACACATGCTTAATTATGATAAGCCATATTAAACTAAACTTGTATAATTAAACAACTTTCTTGTATGAATTAAAATTAAAATATTTGCACAGAAAAATATGAACAAATATTATCTTAAAACAAATATAATTCATATTATATGACGTCTAGATTTACGTCTGAAACAAAAACAAATATAAGTGATTTATGAAGTGCTGTGTGTTTTATAGTGCAATTGTAAAAAAAAATATTCTTTTTTATGTTATAAAATATGCTTTTTTAATTTAATCATAGACTTTGTTTACATTCTCCATAGCAACGGTAATTCAATAAACCTTTACTTAATTTTCTACCTCTAGTTTATTGCTTGCATTTAAATGTGTTTGGTTATTTTATTTAATAAATTATATATTGTTTTCCATATGAACAATAGTCACAAATCAACAATTTTTGGATAGCAAATATGTATTATTATTTTCTCAAAAATTTATTTAAATACATAGTTGCATAACTGAACATTTTGTTTATTAATCTCTATATCTGAATTCAACTGAAAAATAATTCAAATGTCAAAATATTTCATAATTTTCTAAATGTAGTATGTAAACTATGTAATTTGTTACTATTGCATAATATCATGCTCGCATGTATGTGACTATTGAAACTCCCTGTATTGAATTGAGAGTGTATAGCGTGCATTCAAAGTATAATCATTCAATTTCTGCATGTGTTTGTACAGGTGATTGGTTCTGTTCGCAAAAAAAAATAGTTTATAACTAGAGCTCGTAGAATCAGTTCCTCATCATCAAATAAATTCACTTTTTTCACAGATTAAAGATGGATTTCAAATTACTTTTCACATTAAGCATACTCTTATTAGTGCAATTAAACTGTTGCTATTCTCAAGACTGCATTCCTTATGGCCATCGAGTGAGTTTTCATTAAATCATAATAAATAAAAATGTATTCTAAAAATACAAATTAATAGTGTGCTGATGACACTCAATGTTGTGGAGGCTGCTGCATACAAGGAGTTTGTATTAATAGTTAGTGAACCGATTATTTTCAATGACAATCTACAAACAGTGTATAATATATTATTTTTTTAGCTTTTACATCATGCTCTCGGATAAATCACTATTGCTCGGAAAAAATCTGTCCCGCCGGACTGTCTTGCCAATTATTCAAACCCGAAGACTGTGATGGATGCGAATTGCAAACAATATGTGTATAAATCTAAAAAAGTAAAACAGTTTTATATTTTTTGAGTTTATTTTATAATACGCAAGTACATATTTTTCTATTTTAGATATGAAGGAGTCATAGATTATTCAATGCTTAGTTATAGGCGGTTCCGTATGTCACCAAAGATATAGCTTGATTCAAATTTTCGCAATCACTGCTGTCGGAGTCAATCAATCTAGAATTCTTGGATAAAAAAATAAAAATGTAATTATTAAAAACTGTTTTTTTTTTTCAAATCAAACAAACTCATTTCTAAATGTATTTACAAAAGAGAATTATTTATTTTTATAGTTGTTCAGGAAGTGTGCAATATATATTTTTTCCTCTTTATTTAAAATGCTAAGCAAATGTTGTCGTTAATAAATATAAATATACATCATTACTTTGAAATGTTCTTGACCTTCGTAACAACTACTCTAGTCTTACCTGAATTGTTGTTGTCACTTTCCAAGCGAGCACAGCGAGAAGAGGACTGTAAAGTGCATTTAATAAACCCAATCCTCGCATTGTCCATGCAAAACCAATTTCTCTTGCCAATGCACCGCCAACCAAAGGTGCTGTAAAGAGGAAAATTTTTCCAATTAATCATTCAATAGTATATGAAATTATTCTTATGAATCACTTACCAATAGAATATGCCAAACTCACTGCCGTTTGCTGTAGTGAAAATACAGCACCATAACATGCCTCATGACGAGTGTCCACCAAAGTTGCTAAAAGTGGAACTAGTGCGGCATCTAAAGCGCCGATCGCTAAACCCATCATAAAATGTGGTAACATCAATTCACCCAAAGATGTTGCGCTCGGTATCTTAAATTTCAATAAAATCACAAACAGTGGAATCTTTCATCATAAAATAACATATCTCAAAATGACATAACATTAAACCACTTAATGTAACTTGTTTAATAATATCAACGCTGGAAAGGAAAAAATTCCTAAGCGACATTCAGACAACTTTATGACTATACTGACTGATCAAGCGACAGTAAAAATCTTCAAAAGTTTGACCATTCGATGCAGAAAAAAAAGGTGATTCCAGTGGTGTATATAACTCAATATTCACCAAATTATCGCTTAGGTACTTTTTCCTTTCCAAAGTGGATATACAAAATTTAATTGTGAATACCACAATAGAAGCGACAGCAATTGTAATCAAAGCAATGACAGACACTCTCCATTGTCCAACTTTACATGCAATAGTTCCAAATAGATTTGTTCCGAGTAAATATCCCATACTATCCGGTATGAATACGGTCCCCACTTGCCATTTCTGATAAACAAAAAAAAATTGAATAGTGTCATCCAAATTGTATTGTGTATTGTAATATTTATACACACTTCCGGTCTGATGTGTGTCATTAGCCATATTGGTAAACATGGCTCTAGAATCGCCATGGCTGAAGTTGATATGAAAATTGCTCCGGTGGCGACAATTATAATTCTATCGGTCAAAATTGGCATCCACACTGTTTCATTACTGGACTCGGATACCTAAAATTCATCTCATTGATGATCAATTTTTTAACAAAAGTTTTTTTAACAGACCTCATAACCTGGGCTCAAATCCAAAAATGTTAGTTGAAGGACTAAAGTGTGTAATAATTTGTTAGTATTATTTATTAATATAATGAATTTGAGGGCAATTACCAATAGTGATGAAGACCATAGCTGCAATGAGCAAAAACGGTGCAGTTTTCCCAACAAATTCATATAGGAGTCCTCCAACGGGATATCCTACAAGCACTCCTAGAGCAGATCCTCCTAATAATATGGACATTGCTCCTGCTCTACCTGATTCTCCACTATTATCCCTGAATGTTTCTGCCACTAGACACATTCCTGATACTCCAATACATGAAGAACACACACCTTGTATGGCCCTGGCGAATAACATCGCCATATAAGACTCCCCATATGCAAATACTAAAACCATTCATAAGTAAAATAATAATGTTAATTCAATTAAAACACTTACACAATGAAGCTATCAATAGGTTGATAGTGCCAAAAAATATTGGCACTTTATATCCGACTTTTGTAGTCCATATTCCTACAAATGGATTTAGGACAAGCTGCACCAATGCCTTGGCGGAAAGAAGAATTCCCACAGGTCCATTTTCTTTTTCAATATCTTCATCTTCTTCGTCTTTTGTCCTCATTTTTACTTCCATATTCGGATAAGGCACCATAGGTGCGTTAACCATTGATGTGTTTATAGACTGGTATTTGTTAATCGGCCACATATTTTCAATATTATCGTAGAAGGCCGACTTCGGGATCAATTTCAACGAAGTTGTGTGAAGGAAATCGGGTATAATAGGCACTACAATTTTTTGTTATTTTATTCATAATAATTGAGTAATTTTAACAAATTTCCCACTCACCAACGACAGTCAAGAGCATATTATCGAGGAAGAAGGCCAGGTAAATTATTAGAACCACGGCAATTTTGGTCTGTTTCAAGGATTCTATTACAAGCATGGCGTTGTCGAGATTCATGGTTAAAGTTAAATTAAATATTGGTTAAAGTATTGTAGACGTGGCTTCTATGGTGGATGTCCACGCAGAAATGAGAGACGCATCCTTTCACAAGGGATGAAATCCTGCACGGCCAGTTGTTGTAAATCATTTCAAATATATGTACATTGTATTCAGAATTAAAATAATAATTAAATTTATCATCATTTTATAATTGATTATACCGTACAAGGTGGATTTTTAATTATTGAGAATTTTACAAATAATTAAACAGTTTGGGTGTCCTGTAAGTAAGGGGCATTTTATTTTGGATTAATATGGAAGAAGAATGGAAACTGTTTAATTATATAATTAATTAAAAAAATATATATTTGTAATTTTATTATGATACCCTTCTTCCCCTTAATAATTCAAAATCCATTCTATACAACAATTGAAGAACTGGGCGGAAACACAGTAGTCGTTACAAGAATTTTTTTTTCAGTATGTAGATTTCTATTGAAATGCGTATTTTCATCTGATGTTATTTGTAATCTTTCAATAGTTTTTTTATGATATTTATTTAACCAATAATATGAAGATTTTTAGACACGAAAACGTGTTAATTAATTGTCTGTCGGTGATCTTAACTATTACTAGTTACACAGATCACCGACTTAATAATCAGTATTTACCTTACAATACAGAAAATCAGAGTAAGCCTGAATAGTATTAATGTTATTCCCGATCTTCCAGTCGTAATAACCGATCGAATCAATTTAAAAAAAATACTTGAGCGGGATTTGAACCTATGACCACAGTATTCTTACGTATTGACTCACAGGAGTCTTATCCCCTGAGCTATTGCGCTGGTATTAATGTTTTATTAATTATTTTTCAATAAACTGTTCTCGATGCCTGTTCAATAGACGTAATAAAACGTAACCACTTCACGTTCACGATGACAAATTTGAAAATGAAAATATAGGTATACATATTATCTCCTTGTGCTTTTAAAACATTTTCACAGTGCTAAACATATATTTAATATTATTAAATAAGGGATGAAAAATTAAAATTCTTGTAAGTGTGTGTGTGGTTTCTGTAGAAGATTATAAAAATTGTTTTTGTATTTTATTTTGGTTTTAGAAACGTGAGGAGACTTGTTGCTCAGCGGTGTGGTGTGGAGATAACCTAATTTCTTGTATCTATAGTAACAAACACCTTGCCTTCCACCCCATCCCCCTTTTCCGATGACCCCGACCACCATCAGGGTTGTAAGTATACGACTAAGTAAATTAATGATGGATATATTCACTGAGATACTAAATTTGTTGCCATTTTCCTCGGTCATGTACTTTTTTGTGCCATACCTTTCGTGTGGGATTTTCTTTTAACGTATTCCCAAATTTAGTTTAAATGCTTTTATGATGTCGATGGGCTGTAAATACAAAAACATTTCCACAAATTGACAGTTTGAAATGATAGAATTATTAATATTTTTATTATTCTGTATAAAAGTATAATTTAGTAAAAAGAAAGTGTGATATCGATGGGATGTAAACTCAAAAACGAAAAACAATCAAATCGACGTAGAAAATAAATTATTGAATATTTTGGTACTAACAAAACCGCGTCACGGTAAGAAGAAATAGGATTGGATTTCATTTCAATATAATTTAATATTTTTTTAATTAAAATAAGACCATCATATAATAGCTTCATAAATAAACTTTTAATATTCTTCCTGTTGGTATAAAAAATACTGCATTTTTTATTCAAAACGTATTTTTTTCCTAGATACAGTTTTCTTTTTCACCATTTAGTACCACAAAAAACTTTAATGGAGCAAATAATTTATTTTTATAACATATTCGGAATCATGGACCGACAAAATGTTTATATATTAATATACCGAACGAGCCTCAAAATACTAAAAAACATAGTACTGTAGAAATTATTTAAAAAATTTCCGACTTTTTAATTCAATTAACACTTCGATGGATGACTAACACAATATATATATATATATATATATATATATATATATATATACTCTTTATATATATATATATATATATATAACATATATATATACCTATATACAAATTATTTATACAAATTGTATCTTATTCAGAAGCTTATTCATAAATACATTATGTGAAAACTTAATAATTAATGTATATATTAAATAAAACCGAAAACCATATGTTTGTAGGTACTAAAATATTCAATAACATATTAATATAATATAATATAACATATTATTTTGATTTGGGATCCCCCGTAATGCTCTAGTGGAACTTCAGTATGATATAATAGTAATATGTAATTATAAATAAATAAAATAATAGTTTAAGTTCATTTTTTACACCTTTTATGGTTTATTCTATGCTAATACTTTAAATGGTATTAAAGGAGAATATATTGTCTAAATCTATTAAATGATATCCACCCCTATTTTCAGCTCTGTCCTCTTCTCGGGTAAT
>JAGTTH010002506.1:0-64187 GCA_022606485.1 Agraylea sexmaculata
TTTTGTATTAATATTCAAAAAATTTCACTCCACCAAGGAATCTTTAGATTCCTAGTAAAAAAAAGAACATCAACTAGGATGCTTTCAATTTTTATAAATAAACTTCAAACAAGAAAAATACAAGCAAATACACTTAAATATTGGGACCTAAAATTTAATCCACGACTGACATTATTTTTATTGATTATATTTTTTATATGTTGTCACCGGTGAACTAAATATTTATTTCTTTACTTGATTTAATATTTTTTATAACTAGTATTAAAATAGATTTGGTTACAAAATAAACATAATCATTATTTTAAAATGAAATGATTCAAAGTGTGATAATGATTTGAAATAATGGAATAATCGTCTAATAATACACCATATAATTTAAATCAGTTTTTAATATTTATAGTAGGTTGGAAATATTTATTTAAATTTTTTACTCTTAATTTTATCCTTTGTAGTCGGAAATTGTTCCAATTTGCATACAAATGTTGAATATAAATCTACAATAAAACACACTGTTAATTAAATATCTACGGCTTTCACAATCCCATAAACATAATATATACATGGTTTTTTTTAATCGGAGAATGATGTTTTGACTTATAGTAAAAATGCATTTACCACAATTAAATACATATTTATAATAACAAGAGTTATCATATTTGCAGAATAATAATATTGTATTACATCATTCAAACAACAAATAAAAAACTATATTTTTTTAGAATCTGTAAAATATACAAATGATGAAATATTGGACTAAAATATATATTGTGTGCCATTTGAGACATGAGTTAGTAGGAATAAAAATATGAATCTATAAAAGAACATTTAGTTCACCGGTGACAACATATAAAAAATATAATCAATAAAAATAATGTCAGTCGTGGATTAAATTTTAGGTCCCAATATTTAAGTGTATTTGCTTGTATTTTTCTTGTTTGAAGTTTATTTATAAAAATTGAAAGCATCCTAGTTGATGTTCTTTTTTTTACTAGGAATCTAAAGATTCCTTGGTGGAGTGAAATTTTTTGAATATTAATACAAAAACGTATCTACATATTGAGAGTTTATAAATGTTTTCATTTAATGCACACATTCATTAATTATATGCCATTATTTAAGATATGTTTTTGTGTTAACAACCCGTCAAATTAATGTTGAATCCTGGCACTGTTTGTAATATCACTTACCTTTTTTTAATATTTGATTTCGATACAAACCTTTTATTTGCCATAATAATGTGTGTTTCTCTCTAACCCAATTACCCAAATTAAAAAGCGGCTGATAGAAGATCTTTCTTTGACAAAATATCCCGCTACTTTACAGCATTTTAGAAATCCAACTGATCACTATCTTGAGAATATTAAAATCAAGTCGTTATGAGTAATCGTGGAAATGGGAACGGAAACAGTTCAGTAGCAAACGGCATTCCATATTAAATGTGAGCTTACCTTGTTTAGAAATTAACACAAATCTGTTTAATGTGAGAAACATTTTCGGCGTGATTCGAGTAAAGCCATTCTGAGAAGTGTGAAAGTAAATAATATTAGATAAAGATCTGGTAGCAAAGCCTCCACATTAGTCGTCATAATTCCAAGAATACATCAAAAACAGCCTCCATCTCTGCCACTAAACATTGTGAAATTAGCTTCCCATGTCTTCATATAAAAACACATTTTTAATGACTCATTGTGATCACAAATAAAACAAACAGCAATATATCGTATATTTATATATATATTTTTAATTCATTAAATCATCTTAACAATTAATCCTCTACATAAATAATAAACTTATAATTTAAAAAAAAAAGCATTAGTTGAGAACAAAACAATCGTAAAATAAATTATTACCATGCTGTAGTTTCAGTGCAAACAGCTCATATTAGGTGTTATCATATTTTGTATGAGGCTGTATAAAAATATCTGATGAATAAATAAGCATTGATTGACGCTTAATAACTATGCAATTCAAATAGGTGAAAGTCGTTTTTTACACAATTATAAATATATATATATAGAGAGAGAGAGAGTATATATATATATATATATATATATATATATATATATATATATCTGAAAAGTGCGAGGTTGTAATCATAATGAAGATGCTGAGTTTATTTATAACCTTCGCTGGAGGACTAGATTTTTTTTTTGAAGTTAAAAATGGTTTTCCACCGCTGCCTCCATATATCACTAAAAAGCATTTTAAAAGGTATCCTCACGCAAGTTATATAAATATTAAATTATATAGATAATTATGTTTAATTAAAAGGCATTTTATATACTGATATCGGCATAGCTGATTTAACACTAAATAAGTATGAATTTACTCTTTTAAAAGCGACATAACATATTGTATGAATGCTAAAAACTTACGCCCTACTAAAATTGCATCGAATATCCCATTTATGCGATCAGTCGCCACTGTTTTTTTTTATTTATTTTATATTTAACATTATATATAAACTCATCGTTGTGTGTGATGAGGCAAAACACATTTAATGCTTGTGATCATAAAATGAATTTACGTATGTATGTAGGTATTTTAACACGGCCTTATTCTATAAGTCATTATTTACATTATTAAAGAGACGCATCTGGTTTAGGCTTTATACATAATATTATAAATGATAATGTTGGAAGACACTTGTTGAATCACTCATTCAAGACAGAATTATAATTTTATCAGTTTTTCGTTAAATTATATAAAAAAAAATTTAATAGTCTGACTCGCGTACGAGCCGCTTTTTGAAGATCACAACATATGGCATTCGTTCGAACGACACACATTGACTATTTTTATTTTTTTAATTAAAAATAGTAATATATTGTCGTTCGAAGTACAGGGTGGTTCGTGATGAACCGTTTTTCTATCTTGTATGTCTCTAAACGAGTCATCCCTACAAACACATAAAATAATAAATATATGAATATCCTTAATACTGGGCTAGTTGATGGAGGGGAAACAATAATAAATAAAAATATATAATGTGTATGATAAATGCTTCGACTCTATAATACTGTTGTGAGAATGTTTCGGATCGATCATCAATATCTTGAGTATGAATTGTAACCGCTGTCCTTTGAAGGGGATGTGTGGATGAACCTATAAGATATAAAAATAATATTAGTGCACAATATAGACAGGGTTGTAATTGATCGGGGATGATTTTAAAGTTAACCACAGCCAAAGAGAAAAAAAGTATCTGGTTGTTAACAATTGTAGCTTCTATCACCAGAGATTGTCCAGTCCAGGCAGTTATTGTTTAGAGTGTTAATTTGTAGTTACAGTGGAACCCCAATATAAATATCCTTTTCGATTTATTTTTTTATTAAATGCGGCTTCACCCTTGTATTTTTAAAGTTTATTCAATCCCAATGCAGACAAACAAAACACAACTCTCAATACTAATTTTAAAAATAATTGTATCAATATCAAGACGACGAGCCTGAGTGAGACAATTAGTATTGGCTCTTTCAGACTCATCTGCATGGTCCGCCATCTTGACATTTAAACATTCACTTATTGGTGTACACGTATACGCATTTAATATGGTCTTAAATGTATTTATATATGCCCTTTTTATAAATATTAATAGTTACACAAGTCACCGACTCAATAATCACTATTAACCTTACAATATAGGAAATCAGAGTAAACCTGGATAAAGACATTAATCTATTCTCGATCTCCCAATTATTAACCGGGATTTGAACCCATGACCATAGTATTTGTAGCCACGCGCCAAATATCCCAAATTATCTTATTGATTCATTAATTTATCAAAAAACCTTATCTCATTTTTTGGTTATAAATTATTTTTATATATAAAATTAGTATTGAGAGTTTTTTTGTTTGTCTACTTTGGGAGCGATTCTTCTATAGATACCGCATTTTCTTTATAAGAATCTCTCCGGGGCCACCGTGAGTTATTACACGGGCCGGAAGGTAGAATGCGTAGTCGGACATACAGTACGCGAAGTATGAAAATCAGGCGATATTATAAACATTTCAAGCATTACACCACTCTAATATACATATTTACACTCTTATCTTCATGAAAATAAAAAAAAATATATAAACATTTTATAAACTGCGTAAATCGATTTTAATACATATTTTGTTTGTATTAATTTCATATAAATTATTATACTGATAAAAATGTAATGATTGTGTAGAGTAGGTATATAAGACTAGGTTGTATTTTTTTCATGAATAGCGTAGTGTAAATAGGTTGTATAGAGTAGAGTAATGGTGGAAAAGTATATAATTTAGCCGAGCGCCGTATGAACGACCACCACTCACAGCTGTTGGGACGATTTCTGTCTAGAATTCTGGCCCGTATACTCGATTATGAATAAAGTGTGATTTATACCGAGGTTCCACGGTACAAAATGAGGTAATATAAAAGTGTTTGTTTCTTACTATTATGTGTTATAAGGGAGAGACTGCCATTTGAGAGAGAGAGCGAAGTATGGTGCTGACTCCCTCCGACTCACCGCCACAAGCACTGACTACATCTACACAAAGGGAAAAAAAAACAACATTGCTTTATAACAAAATATTAATTTGTTATACGGTTCAATACAATATCATATCAATGACAAGAGCACGTCTCTGACAGCTTCGTTGTTAGTACAAGTCGTCTTTGTTGTTATTTGAAAGCCGTGACACTTGTCACAATATTTGGGGATTGGGGGAAATGGGATTTGCGCTTTCACACATTATTTGTATACGTAAATAAAAAAGAGGCAACTTTGTTAATACACGCCTGTCTCGCCGCAGGATTGGTCACAGGATTACAGACCATTCACAACAAATATTGTATTCTTTTGTGATAGAATCCCGGGCCAGTCGTAAAGAGATTTCTTATTAAAATTCACTTTGCCCATTCGACACGCGCTCTTCCCATATTTTACGCCTTTTGAAAAATCTCCTTTGGCGAACTTTATTGTTAATTTAAAAAAATATATAAATCTTATATCCCAAGACAATTTGCAATCAATTATATTAATTTTAAATGTAATTAATTGCAAATTGTTTGTACATATTGGCCGTATTGCCTATATCAAGGCGCAGCGGATACTTTGAAAAAATAATAACTAATTTATATTTTGATAAGCATAAGTAGAACACTAACACTTATATTTTGGTATTGGAGCACTGCACGGATTTCATTATAATTGTAGTATTTTATTTAAATCCTTTTTTTATAAATTATTATGGAATAACGAAAAAAATGCGGGTAAATGTGCCTCACTGCATTTTTCAAATTCTATAATAAATGCTTTACAAGTTGGCGATTACTTGAACTTTATAGGAGAAAATTAACACCTTTATTTATAAAATTTAGCTGGACTAATACAAAATAAAAATGGGAAATTGTGGGGCCCATTTACATCTATTTGCTACTCTATATGAAACATTTATTTCATTGATACTATTATTTTACTCTAATATTTTGGTAATAAAAAAAAATCAATCTATTATTGCAATAAACAAATATGTAAATATTTTACAGAATATACTTCACATGGGGTGTTTCACAAATTTATATCTGCTTAAATCCACTCAACCAATATAATGTGTCCATTTGACTAACACGTGTCTTTCTGCAGTAAACCAAAAAATAGTACTTATTTTTTAATTTATCAAAAGATGCTTGTAATAATTTTGCAATAAAATAGTAAATTGTTGAAAACCGGTATTGTTTGTTTATATTATTAATAGTGTGTATAGTAGTATAATGATGTATCGGCTTTCAGTATTGTAAAACAATGCTGTGCAAATGTCATTGTTGATTACATGTTGTTGGTAATACCGGTACACTTTACTATAACAACAGCTACCTGACACTGCTGCTATAATCTATTCGGTGGTATTTAGTAATAATAACTGTGAAAAGTAATGAGGGAAGTCCCCATTTCGTGCGCGCCCAGGGTGGTTAAAGCCGCTACCAGCTTTTGACTATCACGAGCCTCTTATTAGTTATTACACACGGTCACGATACTCAAAATAACTACTAAAAACCATACACACGCCAGTTAAGATCCAGTTACTCGCTGCTAAACAGTGCTAAAAGCCACCCAGTCGTCACAAATATGAATGACCCTATTCGCATTACCTTGCGTCATGTGTATTCATTATGAATAACTCGGCTCGCATTAAATGTCACTTCTGTAAACCAATTGATTGTTAATGTGTGAAAGGAATTCGGATCGGGAGAGAAGAGGTTACGTTTTAAGCGAAAAATTTTGATAGGAGAGACTTCCAAAACCACGGTGATAATGATGACTTCATATTAAAGTAACACAGTATGATCAGAGAATATTATTGGAAATGTATGATGAATTTTATTATATTCTTTCCCTGTAATATTATAACATCGCCTTTGCTCACATAATATATTCATTTGTACTAATTATTAAATCGATGGGTTATTAACACAAATACGTTTATGGTCTTGACTAATTGTGAAACATTGAGTCTAAACAACTAAAAAAGTCTCTGAT
This sequence comes from Agraylea sexmaculata, assembly GCA_022606485.1. NCBI lineage: Eukaryota > Metazoa > Arthropoda > Insecta > Trichoptera > Hydroptilidae > Agraylea > Agraylea sexmaculata. Next base: position 6,513 of record JAGTTH010002506.1, read on the forward strand.
TGGTTACATGTACAACGCAAAATACATATTTTTTATTGTATTATATTAAATGACTAAATATTCTGGTGCAAACATATACGATGAAGAGATTAAAATTGTGTATTAATTAACTTATTGTTCTGTTCCGTTATGGGGTGAATAGAGACACCAGAAAAAAAACAATATGATTTATTAATTTTTGTATGATATAACAGCAATAATTAAGCAATATTAAGGTGGGAAATCGATATTAAATTTTTTATTTTATTTATGCAGTTTTACTTTTAATGTTCTTAACTAATTATAACCCAAGGTGTATCTGTATCAGATATTCATTTAAATATTAAATAGTGTCATAGTCTTATTATAGTAAGAGCTAGTCACATTAATTACTATAATCAAATCCAAAACCTATATGTTTGCACCAAAACTACTTTTATCGATGGTTTGAAATTCACTTGTAGGTCACAACTTTCCAATAGCTACTGTATTATAATAAAAAGGTAATATGGCATATTAATAATGAATGTGTGCATATCAAAATATTCAGTCATTTAATGATATATGTGGAACTTGAGATCAGTGTTAGCCTATTCCACTTTTTGCTGAACTGAGACATTTAGCAAAATTGGCTCGTTTTGAAAATTATATATATATATATATATATATATATATATATATATATATATATATATATATATATATATATATATATATATATATATATATATATATATATATATGTGTGTGTGTGTATTTATGCTTATAAATAGTTCGACTGAAGTATTGAGTTTTTTCCTATGTGAGATATGAATAGAAATAATTGAATTCCTCGCAAAAGCACACGTTATAGTAGTACTATTTTTAAAAAAAAAAAATACTCGTTATTGGGGGTGTTACATAAACAATTGTAATAAATTGAATTGTATGTATTTATGCATGTAAATAATTCTACTGAAAATTTGGATTTTAAACCTTAAAGCTTGAGATTCGCCATTATTAGATAAATAAATATATATTTTTTAATTTGCCAGTCAAATTATATGGAATGTTGACCAAGTTTTCTTAATAACCCATCGAAATATTTGCACTCGGAGTACGATGACAGGTATTATGTGAGCAAGTATAAATGTATGATGATGATGATGATGATGGAGGTGGTGCTTACCTGTGCTGACGGAGATTGTCCTGGCGCTTGAAGGTCTTGCCGCAGACTTCACAGGAGTAGGTGAGTTCAGGACTCTTGTGTGTGCGCTCGTGTATCATGAGGTTGTAGGACTTGGTGAAGCGGCGCTGGCAATACTTGCAGATGAACTCGCACTTGGCCCTCATCTTCCTGCGGAAGTCCCTCGTCCTGTCCTCGTTCTCAATCTGCATAATGGCGAACATGATGGCTGCTTCTTCTTGGCTCGGCTCTCCTCTCGCTGACTCCTGATAACGCCACACACACACACTCTCTGTGACCACCTGTAACAGAGTGACTCTTCAACCACACATTCTACTTCTTCATAACACATCATGCTTCCCCCGACACGCCACACTGCCGCTAAACCCCCATTATCTTTACATTATTACTCATCCACACCGATGCGGAAAAATTGCCTCACTTATTAGGAAACACACTAACCAAATCACTTATAAGACGCCATTGTGTCTGTATTGTGAGCTCTCTTATTGGCCGTTATACTACTAACTAAATCACTTATAAATGGCTATAGTGCATGTATAAGTTTTAGAGTCTGGCTGTATTGTGAGCTCTCTTATTGGCCGTTATACTACTAACTAAATCACTTATAAAAGGCCATAGTGCATGTATAAGTTTTAGAGTCTGTCTGTATTGTGAGCTCTCTTATTGGCCGTTATACTACCAACTAAATCACTTATAAATGGCCATAGTGCATGTATAAGTTTTAGAGTCTGTCTATATTGTGAGCTCTCTTATTGGCCGTTATACTACTAACTAAATCACTTATAAAAGGCCATTGTGCATGTATACGTTTTATAGTGTGTCTTTGTTGTAAGCTCACTTATTGGGCGTTAGACTACGAACCAAATCACTTATAAAAGGCCATAGTGCATGTATACGTTCTAGAGTCTGTCTGTATTGTGAGCTCTCTTATTGGCCGTTGTACTACTAACTAAATCACTTATAAAAGGCCATAGTGCATGTATAAGTTTTAGAGTGTGTCTTTATTGTAAGCTCACTTATTGGGCGTTAGACTACGAACCAAATCACTTATAAAAGGCCATAGTGCATGTATACGTTCTAGAGTCTGTCTGTATTGTGAGCTCTCTTATTGGCCGTTGTACTACTAACTAAATCACTTATAAAAGGCCATAGTGCATGTATAAGTTTTAGAGTGTGTCTTTATTGTAAGCTCACTTATTGGGCGTTAGACTACGAACCAAATCACTTATAAAAGGCCATAGTGCATGTATACGTTTTAGAGTCTGTCTGTTTTGTGAGCTCTCTTATTGGCCGTTGTACTACTAACTAAATCACTTATAAAAGGCCATAGTGCATGTATACGTTATACTGTGTGTCTGTCTGTATTGTGAGCTCACTTATTGGGCGTTAGACTCCGAAATAATCACATATAAAAAGCCATAGAGTATATATACGTGTTACTTTGTATCTTTATTGTAAGCTCACGGGCGTTATGCTACTAACCAAGAGAAATGTTATTAGAAAGAAAGACAAGTGACAGATAAACAGTACGAGCGGTAGAAGTAGCGCCCTAATCAAATATATCATCATCTCCCATATTTTTAGCGCCTCGGTAACTTTTATATAACTATCATAATTAAAAATTTCCTTATATTGTAGAGTTTGTCTCTATCGACAGCGAATAGACCATTGTTAGATTCGGGGAATATTTATAACACCAATATAATAAATAAATTTACAAAAATCCATGTAAAGGATTGTGCTATTTTTTCTGTGTTTGGTGTGAATAAAAAAAAATTCTCCTTATGAGTTTTTTTTAAAGAAAACGTAATATATTCATATGTATTTTATGAGATAAAACTAGAATGATGTGAGTTTCCACGTCAAGTCCAAAGTTTTCAATGACATATAAAAAAATTCTGCGCCAATCCGTTTATTGCTCCGCATCAAAAAATTGCGCATAATTTGCAGACACAAAGACTTACAAATATTGCGGGTGAAAGTAATTATTAATATCCTGGGAAAAAAAGAGGAACTCCGTGAACACGACACATGTATGAGGTTTCATCAGTATTACCGCCGACACTTGTAAACCCTACGACTACCAACAATATTATATTCAGTTAATAATTAAATATTATTTATACACTTAGAAGTTGGTCGGATCTAATATTGAACAATTAAAAGTTCTAAGTGTAATCAAACATGTGTGTTTGGATTAGCGATTAAGTTAGGTTAGGTTGCAATTAAACATGTGTTTTTGGATTATCGATTAGGTTAGGTTTTAAATACTTTTTCACAGTTGCAGTTTTTATATTAAATCGACGATTCAACACTCTTTAAATATTTGAACTGGTGGGAAAAAAGAGTTTAATATAAACGGACGTACTAAAGACTTTTGAGCAATAAAAATATAAGAATACAAATTCCAATTGATTAATTTTTAATGCAATTTAATATTGATATTTGTTTTATTGATAAATATTGTCAATAGTCAATGCTTATATATATAATATTTTTTTAATCGGATTCTTGTCTTAATATTTAATTTTAGCATTTATCCATTATAATCGAAAACTAAAATTTATTGTATATTATAATTATTTTTTTAATTATTAGATGTTATCTTAAAATACCTATATGTATTAATTATAATTCAATAATTATTTTATCGTGTGGCAACACCCGTAATTGAACATTCATATTACATACATACACACTTTGAGCTATTATAAAAATCATAACTTAATTAAAAGATTTATTAACATGAATTATGAGAAATTAAATCTTTATTTAAAGGGGGATGAAAATTTAATTAAAAAAATGTGATTTTCCCATACCTTCGTGATATTTTTAATCATAATAACCAATATATCGGTTACACCGTGCCTAAAGTGCCAGTGGGAGGTAGTAGAGCTGTTTATGGGTATAATTATATTGTTTAATGGTTTCCTAGCTTCTGTTCTGTAAACTCGTGATATTGGTAATCCCCATGGATGGTCAGGATAGGTTATTAGTGAGAAAGAAGAGAAGAAGTCGGTCAGTGAAGAGAACAAGTCACGACCACGACTAACTCTACTACGCACCACCAATATTACAGTAGCGACTCAATGAACCCTTATTAATACCGTTATGAATGCTACTTCATCGCTCTTTTACATTTACTTAACTAAATATACTATTTATTTGGAATATTTAAAATTATTTGATTGTATGTGTAAAAATGCGAATGCGAAAGGGCTGTAAAAAAACTACTTTCAAATATGAGAAATTATCCCGCAACATTATGAATATATTTTAATTAAAATCAAATATGCAGTTAGCCATTAAATCTTGTGATAAATTTAGCAATTGAGGTTTTGAGTGTAATAAGGGCGTATACTGAAACTGTCAGTTTCGAGAAAATCAAATAAAATATACCATCTTTTATACGATGAATTATTTTCATTGGTAAATACCCATAACAGAATATGTATAAAGATAATGTACAAAATTAATTTTACGGAAAAAGTGCATATTATATTAACCGCCCTTATTCCACTTTATCCATTTATTATGTAGTCAAATAATCAAAACAGCAAACACCACATAATCTCTTGAAAATATTATAGTATATTTTTAAAATTACTAAGGGTGATGTAAATAAAAATCAAAAAATCACTTAGAGAGAGTTCTTTGTTCTAACTATTAAAGAGAACTTACTAAAAGTCTAAACCTTTTTAGGCATTTTTTTATGATCAAAAATGCAAAAGGCAGAACCTTATTTTAATTGTAATGAACTAATTATGAAACGGTTGAAGAGTTTGTATAATATTAATGGCACAAAAATGCACATTATTTGATGACATTTGACTGTCGAGTTAGGTAGAAATACTATGAGTTAAAAAAAAAAAAAAAAACTAATAAATTCCATTAACTTGCTGAAATGTGTGTACATATTGTTTGTTGATATGGAGTACATATTAATTTATAGAGGATTTTTCTTGATTAATCTCGTATGCTGTTTAATATTTCATCATTTTGTTTATACAGAGCGTGTCAAATGCAACAACAATTAACGATGCCAATTAAATAAATGATATTTAAGACCAGGTAATCTTGTTATCTGTGTTTGATATTCTTTGTCGCAATACATTAAAGACACCGACTCTTATCACTCACGATGACTCAATCACTGTCTTCTTCCATACACACGACTTAATATCCGCAATAACGACAAATTCAAACATACGTCATATTTACAAAGACGTCATGCCGAAAATGTCGTCAGAGGATGTGGTCGCCGAATATTAACACGAAACCGTTACAAATCGCATTTAACCGACTTCATAGATATCACGGGGGTTTAATGGGTGGCAGCGGGGGGTCTTTGGGATTTTATAGTTTATAATAATATTTAAAAAAATCGTGACACAATAAAATGGGGAAACAAATGAAGCCGCGACTAACCAACATTTATGGCATTTATTTTTTTTTAATTTTATATATATTCATAGAAATATTTTTGTATAATTTTATCCTAGAATTATAGGATGGGAGGCTTTTGATTGATTGATATGTTGAATTAAGATATTTTTTTAACCTATCAAATAAAGCAGATTTAATATATTAATTACTATTTTAACTATCCATATACATAAATCCCGATCGAGTAAAAAAAAAATATTTGATCAGTTATTATGACTGAAAGATCGGGAATAATATCAATAAAATCTCATTAATATCATCAAGATATTCAAAGATGATTAACAGTAAAGTTACACTTATTTAATTAACACATTGTTATGTTTAAAAAATCAATATTTATAACATCTATAAAAGTGTTTTTTAACATACACCGCAAGTTTTTTTTTGTTATAATTTTTTGGGAGATCGAAAATAATATAATTAAAATCTTAATCGATTGTTTTGATCCAGGTTAACTCTGATTTCCTGTATTGTAAGGTAAATACTGATTATTAAGTCGGTGACCTGTGTAACTAGTAATAGTTAAGATCACCGACAGATATTTAATATGTTGTTGTGTCTAAAGAAACGAAATTTGTAAAAACTTGTATATATATTTATTAGAATAGTATAAGCTTTATTCAAATTAATACTAATATAAGTGGTATTTTTTTTAAATCCTTTTATTACGGTAGAATAATCGAGGCTAACAAGCCCTTCCCTCGTAAATGTTGTTCATCCCCCTTTTTAATACTTAACCAGACACGCCTTTTTACAAACAAAACAAGATATCTTTGTTTCGGATTTCCCCCTCGGTCACGAATTCTGTTCTGTAATTAATGAGTCTCGCCGAATCGAGGAGGGAAATCGCATTTTTCTTTATTTAGAATGTCCTTAACGAATGTGCCGACAGAGATTATTTATTAAAGTGACCCGGCAATTGATTATCTGACTAAACAAAAGTGTGCTCTTTGCCGAAAGGGAATATTAATAAATTATTTGTTGTCATACCCTAACTCAAAACTAAATTATCGACTTTGACAAAATTAATAAATATCCCAAAGGCAACCACAGATAAATTTGTATTATTAAAAAAATATATATTAATCGATAATGATATAATTATTTTTAAAAGACATGGTATTGGTGTATATATATAAATAAAAATTGAACAATAAAGAAGACAGCGTTGTTAATTTTTCCACCCTTAACGAGTGTGGCTGTCCGTTGAAAGGCTGTATGAATGAAGACTGTTAAATACCTATTGTTCGACGGTATGCTGGGAATGTTTTTTTACGAGCATTCCTTTCCCGTCGGCTATATTTAAAGCTAACATTCAGAATAAGACCTCTAAAGTCCGTAAAATAAGAGGGTTCATTAACATTTCAAATAACAATATGCTCTTGAGTTTTGCGCCTGAGCATTTTAGAATGAAATCAGACCAACACGTCGCATGATCACTTCGCCGGCGCTGATTATTTATTTATTATATTTATTTAATAACCAATCACAATCAGTTATTACTAATATAGGCTTCTTTGTGAAAATATATTAATACATTTTCAAAATAGTAAGATTTCACATTATTTTTACCTAATAAAAAATCATCGGTAAATTGTAAAATATAAATTTATTTTATTCAAGAGCTAGTAATTAATAATAATATATGTGTTTTTATACAGTTTTAGGATTGATATATTTCAAATCACTCTTAGTATGGTTTTGGACAAAACAATACAAAAAAATAATATTTTCTTCTACGTTATTAAGACTTAATAATTAAAGGAACCTACCTACTAGTAAAATTATTTATATTTATAGACGTCCCAATGGACTTTTTGAGATGGATTTTAATGTGATCTTAGCTTTTACTGATTACACATGTCACCGACTTAATAATCAGTATTTACCTTACAATACAGGTAAATAGATACAATACAATACAGGCGATTTTATTAATAATTATCTCCCAGTTATAATAATCTATCGCATCATTTTTTTACATGAGCGGGATTTGAACCCATAACCACAGTATTTGTAGCTATTACGCTGGTTAATTCAAATAATAAATATAATCATTATAATTTTACAAATTAAACCAAACAATAAGATAAAAAATTCGTTAATTCAGTTTTTATATTATGTTTAAATCTGTTAGGAGTGTTTCAACGAACATTTAAAAAAAATCCTATGCGAATATCTTATATTAATAAATTTTAGATGCCAAATTCAATTAAGGCCCGTTCACACAATACACATAAAAATGATTACTTGTGTCCATTTTTGATATAAATGAAGTATATGATCGTCGACCTATATTTTGTTATTGTGTAGTTATATTCTGGATCGTCTCCTCGTGTTGACTCTTGGAATACAGGGAATGTGATAAAAGTGGTATTTTCACCCCATAATTTAACATTTAGTCACATAACTCAACAGTGATGTAATAAACAGTCGTAGAGGTGCTTCTGTGAATGTCTTAAGATACTGTTATCCATATATTTTGAGGATGCCACCCCAATATATGTATGTATGTATATTGAGGCGGTATATTTGAGTTGTACAGTTATGAAGCACGCCCCATGTAGCGTTGATATGTAATAAATAATACAGTCAGTTATATTTTGTGCGGCTCAACAAAAGGTTAAATGACAAGGCGCATTCTCTGAACACCATCCTTTTGTAAGACCCGCCCCTTCTCTCACCATTTATCTATAATCATTGTTCCAGGTGACAAGCCGCCTACAAATACACCACTTTGTCTATTATATTCCTTTGTCCGCCCAAACTATGTGGGAATCCAGGCTACCGGCTCTACGCGCTCACCTTCAAACCAATTAATCGATCACTCACTAACACTCAAATATATCTTTAAAAACATTAAAATGCAGTTTTACTCTTTATGGTATCATCTAATTGTAACCCAAGTTGTATCTATGTATATCAGATAGAAAATATTATAATAATGTCGTAGTCTTACTATAATAAACGCTAATATGGCATATATAATGTGTTTTATAAAAATGCCATGCTTATTTCCCGAATTTAATAATATAAACATCTCTTTTGTCTCCTTATATACTGTCGGTTTTATTATTTATTCATAAAGTATACAATATACAATTTCCAAGACAGCAATATTGAATGCATCAAGTTCAAATGAGACACGAAACACCTTGAAAATCAATTGAATTCAAATTCAATGCATCTTTATGTTGTTTTTTTTTCTCATACGAGATGGAATAAAATAAAAATGTAGGTATTATTTGTCATGGTTATTTTTTGAGCAGATCAACAATTTAATTGAAATAATTCTGATATATAGAATTTGCAAATTGTTGTTGAGTGTGAAAAATTGTGGATTTTAATCGAGCAAATTGGGTTATAATAAAAAATTATTTCAATGTCTCGGAAGCACCAAAAAAAAGTTTCAGACAAACTACGTAAAATTTGTCTATTTTCTTTTAGAGAAAATGTCAAAATTGCTCGATAACTACATTACCTAATATAATATATCAACAATCACAGCCGTTTATATTAACTGACGAGTGTTGTATTAGCATCACTTGGGATCTCCCGTAATTCTCTAGTGGTAGGTACTGCAGTATGATATAATAATATATGTATTTATAACTGATTAAATAAATAAATAATCTAAATATATCTTTTTTAATGAGGACACTTTAAATGTGAAAATATTTCACTATTATATTGAGGGTATACTGCCAAATTTAGTGAAAAAAAAACAGAACTATACATTTATGGTATATATTTGAATAATTTACAATGTGGTATAAGTCAATGAATTATTTTATCTTTAATAACACAATTATACAAAGTAGCTCTATTTTAACTAACTAACAGAAACTAAAAATGTAATTTTTTTTTCTCCTGAAATATTTATACGACTAAGTGCGTTTGGCAGTAGAAAAAGTAATAAAAAACATGCATCCCTAACTAGAAATTGTCAAAATATGACCCTCGATATATTTCAATAGTAAATATAGTGGGTATATATTACCTACTTTTTAATATTCGTAATCTAAAAATAATAATCGTGTCCCATATTTATTGAATCGTTATCATTGATCGTGGGATAGTCGGGGCTTGATATTATAATATCGGACAAACAACCGGTTAGTCAAATTAAGGGTTAGGAGATGCCGCCATTTTGCGACAAAGGGTGGCAGCCATTTGCCGTGGAATGAGAAGAAGGCATATGATTGGCCGATAATGTGAACGATTCCCACAGTCTGTACTCCTCTGCGGTCGAATAATGTGGGAAACTCATTCCACTGTCACTGCTTCAAATAAAAATATTCAATAAATAAACGAGTCTAAGTGAAGTGTGAGTAGTTTTGTGGTATCGTTGTATGAGCGCTTACGCTTGTGAGGCCCGGGGCCACAATTAGATCGTTTTGCTGCTTACACAGCCTCCATTATGTACAGTGAGACTGGCTCTCACATATCAACACCCTGTTCCGAAACTATATTATACATGCATATATAGAGTCAATTAGACTAAGCGAGGCTGCAAATTTTAATGTGAAAGCTATCCTTAAATATAATGCGAGGGACATTTAGCCTGAATGAGCGAAGATGATCGAGTGGGCGATGGAAGGTAGGTACATAAATTAAAATAATTGTATCAAGCAAAGGAAGGGGCCCGGAATGTGTAGGTGCGCTATGGGAATGGGGGGCGGGTTCCCATGGGGCTGAGAGAGGCCCTCAGGCACTCTTGTCCATACCATGGGAAAAACTGGGCCCAAGCATGTATAAATAACCGGCACAATCATCGCCAGACACAACTACACTCCAGTGACAACATATCGAAGGGTTATTAATACAAAAACATCGTCATTTTAATATTATTTTATTGAGTCGCCTTGTGGCCCAGTGGTTAGTGTAATGAATGAATGAGTGAGACTCTCAGGTTAGATCCAGAGTACTGGCAGAAACGGTGTCCACTGGAGTCACTTGGTATATCTACTAGATCTGAATGACTCATTGGTGTGGATGGCTTGGGAAACCATCTCTATAATACATTTTTTCCGTAAATGCCACGGTCAACCAACTCGGGACAACTTATAAAGGGACTCCCGTCAATAGGGAAAGCGTCATGGTATATATATATATGTATATATATATATATATATATATATATATATATATATATATATATATGTGTGTGTGTGTGTGTGTGTATAAGTATTTATGCTTATAAATAATTTGACTGAAAAATTTGGTTTTTTTACTATGTGAGATATTAATAGAAATAATTTAATTCCTCAACAAAAAACGCGTTATAGTAGCTATTTTTATAAAACAAAACACATTATTGGGGGTGTTAAATAAAAAATTGTAATAAATTGAATAGTATGTATTTATGCATGTAAATAATTCTACTGAAAAATTTGGGTTTTAAGCTCTAAAGCTTGGAATTCGCCGTAAACGTACACCACAAAGACGGTAATAGAGCTGCTTTGCTGTACTTTTGATAGTTTTTTTGTTAATTAGTGCCTCGCTCGAGGCTCAGACGATGCATTAACTAACTAAAAACCGATCATAAGTGTAGCTAAATAACTCTACTATCGTATTTACAGTGACGTATGCCTGGGAATCCATTACTTATTTATGTCTTATTATCATATCATCCAAAACATTTGATGTTTGAATTATATGGCCATGCAATGAAAATTTCTACATTAAAATATAAATTTGTAGATACGTTTTTGTGTTTACAGCCCATCGATTATATTATGTAGAATAGTAACAGGTTGTGGCGGCTACCGGTTTAGTATAAATACATACAAGGTGCTACTGGTCTTATATATTAGCCGCTACTGGCTTACGCGCCGACCAATCACAGCACAGGATACGCTTAAAAAATAAAAGACAACACCGCCACTGGAATTATATATATACACATGCAACACTCAACATCTCCCATTGGCTAAGAATATAATATGTAATATTCATACATAATAACAGACAAAGGAATACAATAATATAATGACGTCGTTTAGTCCAAATTAGTTTGTTTTGACGCTTGACCGATCAGACTATTTTGCGGAATAATTTAGAATTGGCATATCCCAATATTGGAAAATTTTCTATTTAATTTGTTTAAGTGTAACCCAAAAATAATTGTAAATGATACGCCTCAACACTTTTTTTAGAATATATTCAAAGTTACAGGACAGGGTGATTCTGCCGGACTTGATAATAGACTCAATATTCATTTTACAATCCAGGAAATCACAGTAAAAAATATTTTATTACTTATACTAATTTCAATGGGACGTTTTACTCACGGACGCACTATGGAAGTTTTATACAAATTATTTTTTTAGATACTACAACTTTTTAATTAACTGTACACGTGTATCAAGAATAAATTCAATTCTACAGATTTCTTTATGCTTTTCTGAAAGTCTCCTGAAAGTCCTGAAAGCTGTCCCAATTTACTCATTGATGGATCCCTCGTATCTAAACCCATTTACAAATAAAAAAATACACATATATTGAATTAACAAATAAATAATCTTCACATAAATATTACAAATACTGTAAAATATTAATAAAACCCGAATTTACTCTACTATTAATAATTAAAAGAACTTACCTACTAGTAAAATTATTTATATTTTGTAGAGGTGGATTTTAAGGTAATCTTAACTATTACTGGTTACACAGGTCACCGACTTAATATTTAGTATTTACCTGGATCAAGAGGATCGATCGGGATATTTTATAAATATTATTCCCGATCTCGATATTTTTTTAAAAAATGCCTCGATATATTTTATTTTAAAGTCCATTCCCACTGTTAAAGTCATAGATAGGTACATATATTTCCCAATATGTATGGCATACATACAATGTGTGCTAAACTAACTGTTCTCCGCCCACTGTGTAAGAAATACCATAAGAAGACACCATAAAAAGAATATACGACCACTATAAATCTATATCCATAATAGGAATTAGCCAGGGCTTAATTTAATTAGCTAAAATACACACAATATAATATTGTGGGTGTAAAACTGAGAGCCCCTGGCAAGTGACAGACTTCCTCAGGTGCTTCTAAGCTAAACCTGCTTTATTATACGTGGGTGAACATCACACAAAGAACTATTCTAACAGACACGTGTATTTACTATATATTATAGTAATATATATATAGTAACTATAAATTAAGTAGCGAGAGACCAAGATGAATACTAATAATGGGGCGTTATGGCAACACTTTTTAAAAAAAAAACATATATGTATGTATGTTACACTCTTTTCATTAATTAAAAACTTGATAAGTAACAGTTTTATTATATTATTAATATATCATACTGATACTTGTATGCAAAATATTTATAAAAGTACATTATTAATAAATTTAATAAAAAGATTTCTTACTTGATGGAATTCCATAATTATTTAAAGAAATAAGTTTATAATTTCCACCACATTGGTGTTATTTCCATTAAATTATAAATAAATTGGAAATGACAAACTTATTTCTTTAAATAAATAAATGAACATAATCTTATGATATTAAAAAGGATTGAAACAAAATAAAATGTATATAAAAATGTAATTTCCTTAAAACAACTACTAAAATAAATTTATATCTTCCACAGAAAAAAAACCTCATTAGTATTTATTTATTAACACGCATAAATACATACCTTTGAATTGAAGATTAATATAATTTTTGTATTTAAGGCTTCTATATAATTAAGGATTGATTTTTTTATAGAAAATCCACAATAACAAATGATTTCAATAAAATAGCTAACATAACGCGTTTCTTTGTGATTGTGTTTCAATTATTTTTTCAATATCTCCCATGGGAAAAAAACCCAATATTTTAATGTTATTATTTACAAGCATAAATACATACCATTTAATTTATTACAAATTTTTATATAACACCCCCAATAATGAGTATTTTTTATAAAAAATAACTACTACAACACGTTTTTTTGTAAGTGAATTTAATTATTCCTATTTAAATGTATATGCAATATAAAAAACCCAACTTTCAGTTAAATCATTTATAAGCATAAATACATACCTTTAAATTTAAGATAATTATTTAATTGAGATGCAAGATTTTTAGGTGCAGAAATGTTGTTGTTCGTTGTAATAACACTAGTATACTCATTCTAAAATCGTCAAATTTAATTATTTTTTATATATTTAAGTAGCCAAGTATAATAATGGTTAATTTAATGTTAATTTATTATAAAATATAAGTATATTTATGAAGGAGATGTACAAGAGTGTTGTTAAGCGCGACCAATCCGGCGGTTCCTCCCACACAACTTGTTCACAAGCTGCTGTGATACGCCCTCTTATAAATATATGTATATATTTAAATATATATATACTTATTAAATATTATTTAAGACAATGCTACCGTTCACTAACCACGAATCTAAATCACTCAAATGCGACTGTAATGTATGTAAGATGAATCTCGGTCTCAATGGCGACGCGAACAATGCGAAACACTTTACGACTAAATAAATCGGCGCAACATCGTAAATTTAAAAATTCAAAATTCGACAATGGCGAATTTGTTTCCGAAAAGTCATCGGCCATTTCAAAACACTCAAAAGATTTTTCACGCCCCGGCCGCCCTTTGTTTGTTTGTATTTATTATTCGAGCCCTTCGCAAAATAAACCAAACGGAACAATAATATAGCACCTTGAGAAAAAAATATTCTGATTAAAATCAATTGAGGTTGAGAAAAAATATTCAAATTTAACACATAGCTCAAATGTATCTTTTCATACTTAAGTGTCCTTAAAATCAACCCTTATAGATTCTGCGTCAGTATATATTTGATTATCAAATGATTATTTACAGGGCTTATATTAGTTATTACCGCAAACGGCTGTGATTGGTCATATTGAAATCTACTCCATACATCGGTAATTAAAATTTTGGTCCGATTTTCTTATAAACAATATAATTGTTTAAGGTGTGTGTGTATTTTATGTTTTTGGGTCTTTAATTATATCTAACTAATGATAATAATATAAAAATATTTTAATAAGGCATAATAAATGATAGTTCTCAAAAAACAGTATTTATATATTGTCAGATTACGATAATTATATACCTATATTTTTTATAAATGTAAGCAAAACTAATTTCAAAGTTTAAAATATAAGCTTCCCAAAAACATTAAATTTGAAAATTGCAATAAAAAATACCCTAGTTCTTATTACAAATAATGATTTTTAAAGCATTGAATATTTTCAATAATACGTTTTTAGAGAAAGATGATATTAAATTATATAAAAGACGAGTTTGAACGTGTTTTTCATTGATTAAACGTTGAAATTAATGAGTAGACAAACTTTCACGAATGTCAAAACAATTTGTTTTCAACATTCAGCGCAAGATTTGACTTTTGAGATTTGAGTAACGTAGCCAGATAGTTAATTATTAATTTTATAATAATATTCTATATATTTTCACAGGCAATAATGCAATATTTATATGTGATCCACGCCAAAGTGCATTATTATTAAAAATGTGTTGGCGAGAGGTTTTCGGCTTAAAGGAGTTTAATATTCTAAAACGCAGCTGGATATTACAGTTGACGTGACATTTATTAGTCAATAACTTGGAACAGACAACGAGCTGAAGAACAAATAACCAGTCGGCCCAAAAATGACAATTCAATTTTCAATATTTTTACGACCTCTGCGAATTCTAAATGAATAAATTAAATAAGCCACAGAAGCGCTAAGCTACGCCTAAACATCTTCATTTAAAGTGTGTAATCCTGTCACACCTCTTCCTCTATAATCCCAATATAATCTGGTAAACGTCGTCCTGAAGGAATGCACTAAGCTAGGCTTCCTGCAGAGTCGTTGTCCTTGTTATGACAGTGTTATTCCCATTGCTCAATATCTGGATAAAGGAGTAAGTGTGTCAGTGGCTTTCTCCGATATGCCACACGCGCTGTATCTTATAATAATCACCAGCTCTACAGGTGTCTTTGGACGTGTACGACAACAATGATACCTTCATAATAGATGTTTTGTGAAAACAGATTTGGCCAGCGTTGGTGGTCAGCGTGAGAAACATTACAAGAACAGCGGCGTAACGGAAACAAACATTAAAACTATCCCGCTGACAACTCTCCTGGAATCCCCTTAAGCCTATTTATACTAAACAAACACCTTTACATACCACAATTATACAGAAATTCATTGACCGCCACCCAAACCTCGGCCAAGAGGGTGGAAAGACATATTTTATATCAGGACAATGTTATAACCAGAACTTGGATAAGGTGTCTTGGAGAACTGAACACTGCTTGGGTTAAAATTATAACCAGCGTAACAGCTCAGGGGATAAAAAGCGTGGCTACAAATACTGTAAACCATGTAAAAAAGGAGGACAAACATTTTAGGGTTCAATTTTTATATAAATGAATAATGCTGTTTGAAGGAGACAAACTTATTTACATATTGTAGTGGAGATTAATGTTCATATAAATGAAAGTAAAAATTATTGATGAGGAATTTCTTCTACTAAAGAATTATTGATTTGCAAACTAGTAAAAGGAAGATTTTTTGCTTATATGTAAATAGCTTAGGGGATAAGAAGCGTGGCTACAAATACTGTGGTCATGGGTTCAAATCCCGCTCAAGTCAAGAATTTTTAAATTGATTTGATCGGTTATTACGACTGGGAGATCGGGAATAATATTAATAAAATCCCGATCCCAGTTTTACTCTGATTTCCTATATTGTAAGGTAAATACTGATTATTAATTCGGTGATTAGTAATAGTTAAGTTCACCGACAGACAATTAACACGTTGTTGTGTATAAAAAACCCTCTCAAAAAGACCCTTTCTAAAATGAAAAGCTCCTCGGTGCGTAAATAAATAAATAAATTCTCTGATATATATACACATTAATTATCTTTTTTTTATTCATAGGAGAAATTATAACGTTGATTGTGGCCGAATACTGGGTGGATGGGCAAATTTTATAGAAAAATTAAATAGAAAAAAATATAACTCACGCAGTCACTCGAATTATTAATTAGTATTTAATAATATAAAATAACTATTTTTGAAATTTGCAAAACTATGGCTATGTTTCCAATTGTAGAGCACTGCGCGGTTTACATTTTTATCATATTGCTTTATTATGTGGTAAAATATTTTATTCTATTTGAATTTTTGGATATTAAAAAAACAATCTTAATAAAGTTAATATTAAATTACTATTTTTGATATTTGCATTCAACTTTATAGTTGGTCCCATGAATATAATAATTGTAAATGTATATCATAATGTTTTGGTGTAAATATCAGAGAGTTGAATTAAAGAATACAATAATCAAGTAATAAAGTGAATCGCAGATAATAAGCGGTTTCTAAAAAAAAAGATATCCAAATAGAGTCGTTTGTCTTGACAAAGCCCAAAAACACTCAAAAGCGTTAAAACATCATAAGGGATCTCGCATTCTTTCCCACTTTAAATCACCTTTTGTATGCCCAATAGATACCTGAGTTTTTCATGGGTAAATAAATTGCTCAATCACATTTATAGATTCTAAAAAAGTGGCAATGCAGAAGACAGAAGCGGGCGAGGGCAATCTTATATTTCAGTATTGAATCGACGATATTTGACAGCGAAGCCCCAGTGGGTGAGACAGGGGGCGCCGCCTCCACGGGGAGCCCCTAAATTGTCAAGGGCTCTTTTTAACAGAGAAAAACCGCCGCAATTTACTGTCACACCATACATTAAAACCATACCAAGCATTCTTTCACACCGAATAACAATTGAATAAGCGTGTTAATTTTAGAAAATCGAGTTCAACGCGCGATGATTCGAGACGCATAAAACCCGTTTATTGATATATAAATATGAGCTTAGAATTGTTATATTTGAATACGATGTGTTTATGTATGTACAAGTGGTGATATATTGTGGGATGTTCAGAAGAACATGGCCAAAAGCTTGTTCGATCGGGGACAATACAAGCCGACTCAAGGACCAAAAGAAACAAGGACAACTTTTGCGACTATGTACAAGACAATATATACAGAGAGAGAGTGGGTATGTTGATCATCGTACATTTATTTAAAAAACATATAAATTGTGTAATGTATTTCTTTTTATATAAATGAAAATCGTCCGGTTTGATGGCGTAGCGAAAGACCGGTGGCGCGTAATCCGGTGGCTGAATAATTCCAGCACGATGGTTATTTCGGTTTATATATTTGAAATAATTTAATGAGTTTTTTCGTTGATTATTGATTGTGATTGACTGACCTTTAGCGTCGTAGAAGATATGGTTTTAGTATGGAGCTACTGTGATTGCTACTGGAATTAGGTGCGGTGATGAGCGATGCGTGGTGCACGGATCGACTGCGTGTCTTAGACTGAAGTGCCTCCGAGCAGAGAGCAGCCCCGCCAGCGGCTTAAAGGGGGGCACACCTATCTGCTGGTGAGCAGGGGTATCTGAGGGGACCGGGGGGACCAGGGGGGCTCACTGCTGCTGAGGGGCCCCCGGCGGCTCCCAGCACAACTACTTCCATATGACATCACCGACACTACACCACACCAGAGTCGAATCAAATACAATCTGCAATTACACACCAACTAACCATAAATCCTCCATCTTCACGACAACCACTCATACAATAACACTCACTCTCAATACGCATCAATTCTACAAAATTACAAAATTAATTCACACTGACAAATTTATATGTCTGTAAGGATTGGGTATCCTCTTCCCACACCGCTTTGCACTAAGCAGATTGAGAGCTACTGTTTTGCGTGATGCACAAAAATAGTGCCGATCCACATTATTAATTTTTTTTCTTTTTATTTATTTACTGTATTTTTTGCACGCATGTAAAATTTATGGCAGAAAGCCTTAAACGCGGCGAAATTGCTCGCTTATTATTACTTATTAACAGTCACTTTCTTCAAGTGGTGTTAAATCGTGTGCTACGTGGCAAGAGATTGCACTAATCTCGTGTCATATACGAAATTCCGTTTCTTCAGCGCCTGTCAAAGCTATTTTGATGTATGTATCCGAAGCATTCAAGAGAACTAGCCCAATAAGATTAAGAAGAAAAAGGTCCAAACCTCGGAATCTGTACCTAGAAGCTGTAATTTTGCATATCATTGGATATATAATGACCTTGAATAACTTTATTTTATTCGATTCTTCACACAACTTTTAGAACACTGAAATAAAGGTGTATTCAAAAGTTACAGCTTCTAGACTCAAATTCCGATGTGAAACCCTAATTCTACTGGGACTGGCACATACTTATATTAAAAAAGTTCACGACGACATTAAGTTTAAAATGATCAAAAACCTCACCTAACCCAATCATAAGACATGTAAATAAAAACAAATATGCCTCGAGAAAACGTAAGTTCATTTTACCAATGGACTAAAGACCAATTAAAATAAAGTGTAAATTTCTAATAATCCAATAAACTCAAAAATGGTTTTACCCAAACAAACTGTTATATAGTCAAGCATTTTATATTGTAATTGTTTTGTTAATATAGCTTTTATTGTTAAATAATATTCATATTTGTAAATGGGTTGTTATTTTTTTTAATACTTTTATCCATGTCAAATTTAAATAAAACATTTCCGTGTTAGTTATAGATAAAAAGAAGTCTATTTCGTATATAATTTAAATTAATAAATAAACGGTAATACATATATAATTGAAATTAATAGAAATTTCACGTTATGATGAAATAATCAATATGTTAACTAGGTGAAACCACAAATAAATACGGTGAAACGGGTTTATTTGACCGGAGGCGTGCGTAACAAAGTAGCTTTTCAGCCACCGTATTACGCGGTTCTTCTGATTGCCTACAACACAGAAGCTCTTTCACTTTCTACGCCCGCGACTTTTACAATTATAAACGCGCTAATCGTATAATTTATATTGCAGATTACACATTCCGACTCTGCGTCCATTATTTGTGGTCCATAATCTAGCATCTCGCTCGTCTGGCTCGCGATCTGCTCGAGCTCAACCGAGATGGCGAGCTCGAGTCTTACGTCTTCACTCGAAACGTTATCGGCTCCTTGGGTTTTCGACATTTAAGAGTCTCTCGTTTTTCCAACGGGTCGAAAGAGGAAGGCGAGCCGAGGATCAGCGTCGTCTTTAAATGGCAGCTTCTCTTTCGGATGCTGTGAGCGAGTGTGCGTCTGTAAAAAGGCAGAGGTTGCGAGGCGCGGTTCACGAACTTATATAATAAATAATCCGAGGCAAGCAGACAAGCCAGACGGTAACTACAAAGTCTGCACACGCTCGCGCTAATTACCTCGGTTAAAAAATAAACACAGCACTCGCAGAATAGAGGAAAGTTTAGCTCGTCTCGTTGGCGATAAAGAAGCGACTCGTTTGCGAAAGGCCAATTGAGAATCGTGTTATTTGGGTGTTGGTGTTGAGCTCATAAGTCACAGAGTACCAAAAAGGATATCTTCATACATCACTCGCCCGCCACCACAAAACATACAACTAACATAACACAACCACCTTCATTATATGCCATGCAATTAATATTGTCCTCTGCACCTTTACATACACACTATTCCAAAATATACCACCAATATCACTTTTATATGACCTCAAATCAACCACTTAGATACACTTTATATTATGACAAACTTAATAACTATATTTATTTATTTTAAAAATATCGTGACGCCTTCCCTATTGACGGGAGTCCCTTTATAAGGGGTTGGCCAGGCCACCTTGGCCTTTACGGGAGAATATAGTAGAGATGGTTTCCCAGGCCACCACACAGCAATGAGTACTTAAGATCTAGTTTGCTAAGCTAGATCTACCAAGTGACTCCGGTGCCGTGAATCGAACCCGGGAGTCTTCACTCACCAATCCGTTACACTAACCACTGGGCCACAAGGCGGCTATTTATTTTACAATATAATAAATATCAGACTGCAATATTGCAGCAGCATTACAGGATTCATAATTAACCTTAGGGTACAAAAGAACAAATGGGCACACTACTGAAACGAAGGAAGAGACAGATAAGACAGGTCATTATTAGCGCATTATAAAAATACTAGAGTAATTTTGATTGAAATTTTCAATTTGTTATTCTTTTTTTTATGTTCTGCATGGTTTTTTAATAGGACGGTTATATTTGAGTTTTGAAAGTGTTTTTTTTTATCGATTAGACGTATTAATCATAAAAATGTGGAATTATTAAGCATTATCAAATAAAATACAAAAAAGCGAGTCTCCCGATTAATACTGCTTTTTGAGAATTGTCATTTATTATGCATTATTAAATAACTCTTATTTTATTTTTAAATTTATTTAATATTATTATCATTAAAAAACAATAGTTACATGAAATATTATTCTTCCATCTGGTAACACTGATGGTTGAATGATGGATCCGCACAGACATACATATAACATACACACACCTTAGACAATTATATATATTATTATACATTATTTGAAATTAATACAAGTAATATCAAATAATTCTTTCAACAAATTTTTAAGAAGAACACCGGCTATGATCCATATTAAGATACAATTGAAGACACCTGTAGATGAAGGTTACAAACAACATTTATTATACCTAAGCTTTTTGTACAATTCTTTTATTTAAATACCAGTATATCTCAAAAAGTAATTGTATTACACCTTAATTCATTGGTATCTTCAATTGTTGAAGAGATTCAATAACTGACGAGTGCTGTATTATCAGAACTGTGACTTGGGTTCCCCCGTAATGCTCTAGTGGTACTGCAGTATGATATAATAATTTTATTTTGTTTTTTATTTTACATATAAATACATATAATATTACTACTTCATACTGCAGTACCATTAATAATATGTTTATATAAATTATTTAATTAATTAAACGAAACATACCTTTTTTACTTTAAATCCACCAACATAAGTTTTTACAGAAAAAGGCATACAATGTATATTCATTTTATTAGTTGAATAGACGAGATTCTATGCAAATTTTTAAAAAATATAAAAAAATCATCACCGGGTGTGTCAAATGTATAGGTTATTTGCAAAATAAATAAGTGTACGCGGTTAAAATATATTTTTTTAATTCAATAATAACAAATGATAAAAATTGTGGACTTCTTTAAATATACATATGCCTTTTTCAAAGTTAATTATAATATTTGGAATATATTAATAATTCAAAATTAGTTTGAATGAAATTTTTTTTGACTAAATAACTTTCTCCTTTCTATGGTGCGCCTTAATATAGGCAATCGCAAGTACAATTTATATATTTTTTTATATTGCAGTGAGTTTTTAACCACACTGTACCGGAGACCTTTTTTCCCATGCTGGAACAAGACGAAACCGGCGCGGAGGCTGACTACGGAGTTTTTTTAATAACTTCATATAGTCCATCTCTGTTACTCATAGTACGAGACAATGGACATGGAGTGAGATGGAATATGGCACCTGAGTTACGCATCTTTGGGTACCTGCCATTAACCGAATTCCGAATAGGCACATACCTTTTTTTATACAGCTAGATACGTGCGTCTCTCTCACACTCGTGGTGCTTCAAACCGGTTAGAGTGAGACAGAACACAGCTGCGGAGTTACGCGTGGCTATAAATACAACGGTATAACCATCCGCGGGGAGTGATCATAAAATTACCCAAACGAACTTACAGTATTTCGCAAACGGTAATCCAATAAAATAAATACGCGTATATTTTTAGTTCGTTCATTCATCATATTGTAATGGCCTCGAGCAAGGCTTTGATTCATAAAGTTCCGTGTCGTTTCCAAGAACGTCCAATACATTTTTCTCACACAAAAATGCGCAATGCTCGCTGTGTTCTCGGAAATGACTCACTTCTGTTTAAAAACCACATTTTTTATGCATAATTACATAATTTGTGAGAAGTGAAACCGGTATTTCCACACTCATGACTATGATATTTGTTTATAATAATTGATGAATAAAAGTGTGTTAACGAAGAAGACTCTTCGGCTCCTGGAGTACGCAAGACCTGATCTCCCGCTGACTCAAGCCACTTTCCAATTTATCGCTTTCTCGTCATCCATCACATCCTCTCATCTTCTCCTCATGATATTCTCATCACGCTTCACCTTCATTATCGTCCATATCCCTGCTTTGACGACTGTATCGCTTTACATATTATTATAACTTACATTAGCTACAGATGTATAATTCAACATTTATAAACATCATTTTGGAATTAGGAAGTATTGACAAACAAGGCGCGGCACAGACATGAGTGCTCGTTGGTGTATCTTGTTTCTCCGCCAATGAAAAGAACGTAAACAAACACGAGCGCCAATCAGTGCCAAGCGCTCGTTCTCTCATTGGCGGAGATATACTATCCAGCATCAAATTCCACACATATCTGTGCGGCGCCTAATGGATGATTTGAATAAAGTATACATTAAAACTGAATATATTAATTCAAATATTATGAATTATATATAGCCTTTTCATTTAGAATGTATAATTTTTCAATTACACTTTTTTATACTATAAGCAAAAAGTTATTTCATTTCATACCCATTGATTTAACTCATCAAATCAATAATATATTTGGACTTTAACTATCCACTGTATTTCGGTTGCATATAATCCAAATTTCTCCCCAGTTACATTTAAGTATATATTTTCAATGATCTTACTTCTGTAGTTTGAAACTCTTAGATTATTTAATGCGATAAAATGGCAATACTATTAACATCGACAGACCTCGTTGTCAGACTGTTGCTAGACCATGGCCAGACAAAAAATTTACAAAATACGCCTGAGCAAAGATTATTATAAACCGGTTCGCCGCACCATAAATAAAATTGAAGATTACTTTACCTACTGTTACACTATAAAAAATATATCTATTTTTAAAAATGGCCTTAAATACGAGAAAAACTGGATGTATAAATTAAGATGGTGGATCAAGTAGATCAGCCTGACTGAGGCAACACAACGAGTTAATTATAATACTGTATGGGACAGTTTATTCAAGTCGTGTTAAATCTCGAGTTAGTATCATTCGGCGATTTACGCGTCAAATGCGTTTCTTCAAGATGTAGCTCGTGCTACCAACTGTCAAATCCTAGCTCACCGATATCCAGATGTTATAACTAAAAAAAATTGTGCGTTACGCAAAACAGTAGCTCTTAATCTGCTAAGTGTAAAGCGGTGTGATAAGAGGATACCCTATCCTTACAGATACACCGGGTGGAGGTGGGTAATAGTAAAAAACTAAATCTCAAGCTCGTGCTATATTTCCCTCTCCATTCCAATTTCATACCGCTTCGGCTCGAGTAGCCTGTATGCAAGTTCTCTTAAATACTTGCGATACACACATCATAACACGTATAACTTGAGTACCATTTCAAGAAACGGAATATTTGTATATGACACGAGATTCGTACAATCTCATTTTTTATTTAACACGGGTTGAAGAAACCGGCCCTAAATATTTCGTTGAGGTCTTATCTACGGTTCCTGAAAAAGACGAAAATTTAATTAAAATCGAATCTGTTTAATCCTATGAGAATATATTGAACAGATGTGTTAAAGTGGCACAATTTTTTGTATTTTGCCGGAAACAAATTGTCAGAGAGCATGTTAAAAATAAAATAATATACTAGAAGATTTGTACCTTAATATGTTTTTTTGTATTACGCTAATGCTTCTTATAATAAATAAATAAACGTGTAATATTTCTGGTAACTTAATGATCAGCTGCTGAAGACCGGTAGCTGGCGGCTACTGTGCTACGCCCATATTCTCCCCACACTACATATATACAGCTACTGTTCACTATAAAGCCCACGCCCACATATTAGCTGAATTATTTATATATAAATATTAATATCGTTGGATAATGTCGGCTTCGGTGTTGTGTTTGAAGCGATAAAGCCGCCAAGACAATGTAGTGTGAATAATGGAGGATTGTGATATTAATAATTGTGATAGCCCTGGATGTCTCCATGGGCGGCGGTGGGTAACTGATCAGTTATACATTTTAATCCATCCCTCCTTTCCCCCTGAAGTCCCTACCCACGCATTCCATCCTGAGAATCTTCATAATCGATACACGTGGATTATGAGACTCACTATTATCCATTCATAACTCAATAACCAATACCTTTGATGCATCGCTTGCCTTCAAAATACTATGTATATAAATATTTAAATTGTATTGGTTTTAATACAAAATTTCAAGGCTCTCTTATAATTTTCCATTTATAAATAAATCAGTTTATTACTGAAAGGCGACAAAAAAGGTTTTCGATTGCTGAATTTTGTAGAGCAATGCGCAACTTACATTTTTATTATGTGGTAAAATGTATTATTCTATTTGAATGTTTGGATATTAACAGAACAATATTATTAAAAAAATAAAATTACTAACTTAATACTTTCTCCCATGAATATAATTATTAATGTATAGGTGTTTTGTGTAAATAATAAAGCAATATTATAAAGGTAATGTTGCAGAGCTCGAATACGTCAAAGCACTTCATTACACTCACTTGGACTAGGTTTGGTTATAATATATGAAGATTATTTAGTATAGCCATGTATGCTCAATTTTTTTCAAATAAAAGTACTACAAAACATATATTTCAAATGTTTTTATCTTATATTCAAAAACATTTTGCTTAAATTAGTTCATAAATATTGGAAAATTGACAGTTTTTGATTTCTTACCTTTTTTAAATAACATATTTAACTATCAATATTTTATTTATAAATTAATATATTATTATTATCTAATTACAGTACCACTAGAGCATTACGGGAAATCCCAAGTCGCAGTGATGATAATGCAGCACTCGTCAGTTGAACATAAAAATTGTAAAAAGGTTAAAATGAAATATGAATCTTTATGAAGATTATATAAAGCCTAAGCTAAATATTTATTTATTTCAAATGTATCAAGAAAATTCTTGTTAAATATAAACAATCAAAATCATCAGTTTTACAGTTCAGAGAGTTTTCCTACTTTTATTTTACATCATAATGCGAATATAAAAAAATTCTTAAATAAAAATATCCATAACTTAGTGGAAACTTGTTGTATGTGACATATTTTTCCAAAAATTTAGCTAATTATACACATTATGAAAAGATATTATACGTCTCAAAAATGCTAAAAGAAACTAACAGTCAATTTTATATTTTATACTATACTTAAATTCATAAAATTGTGATTTAAGGTCCCAAAAGCAACCTTAATAAAGTTTTTCAGTGATTCCAACTATCATTAATGGACATACAATAAAGTTTCTACAAATCCACACATATAAAACTTTTAGTATAGTTTTTCATATATAAAAAGTGTATGTATGAAGCTTATTTGTTTTGCGATACTTCTGGCATTATATTATTATTTTTTATTGAAATAGGGAATGGAAACCGATAATATTTTATTATTTAACTAGCACCTGATACCCTAAACTAATCTTATGTAAACTCCTTCAAAGATATTCCATTCACAAACATTTTTATTGACCATTGCGGCGCCTAGCATAAGATCTCTAATACGACGATTCATTTAACGATATATTAATTAAATTATACATTTATAACTCATACGTTAATAAAGCTGTTTTATAAGCTTATATATGGATATAAGTTTATGTTTAAAAAATCCGATTTCCCCGGTTAAAGTTGCAAATATTTGAACGCAACCTCGTCATAGTTGAAGTAGTATCGATAATTCTATGGAAAGAGCGGATGTTAGTCCATCAACTATGAAACTTCCTGTTGACTGTTTCAATATTTGAAGTGAATAATACCAATACATAAAACAGAACAAAATGCTTTTATGCCAGGCTTTGGAGATGCCGATAGATATTGTGCCCTATTATTCCATTTATCTACCATAAATTCACACCCCATACAAGTATTTTATTAGTGACTTACCTTTTCGCATAATCCATTAGCACAGGAAGCGCCATGTGTGAAATCTTGTATCCATAATAAATACATTTTGGCTGAAACTGAATCATTTTTATACCAAACAATCTTAAAAAAATACACACATTGATAATTGTATTATTTTACTTGAATTCTTTGGCATTCATACAAAAACTTTACATAATAGGTATAAATTTTACATAATAGGGGACGGAAGTACAAACAATATAACCTACCTAATAGCTCAGGGAATAATAAGGAACGTGGCTACAAATACTGTGTTCATGGGTTCAAATCCCACTAATGTAAAAAAAATTGGTTATTGCGACTGCGAGGGCTTGATCCAGGTTTACTCTAATTTCCTGTATTGTAACGTAAAGACTGATATTTAAGTCTTTAGCCTTTGTAACTAGTGATAATTAAGATCACCGATAGACAATTAATTAACACATTATTGTGTCTATAATTTTTTTTATAAAAGTCCCTCTAGGCGTTTATAAATAAATTACAGCTTATTATGTGAAATAAATTAATGAAGGGTGGAATTTAATATTTTGTTAAAATTTTTAAAAATTAGAGGCGTTCAATTCCATAACCACGAACTCAAATTTGACTTGTTTTGAGTAAAACGTTAGGAATGGCACATTACATTATTAAAAACATATAAATTAACACCATGTTGAATATTGCCTTAAAATATTTTCAGCTCGCCATGGATAATATTATTTTTGCCTATTATTGAATACTGCTATACACACAAAGATATCTTTAAAGGTATTCTAATCCTCGTTTGTATTATTGATAGAGGTAGAGATGGAATTGACGTGTTGACGTTGATTGGTCGTGTTGAAGACAAGTTCATGGATGATATTCTTCAATATCAATGAATGAACCGCTTATTTACTATTTATTAACTGACAGACAATGTTACATTATATTATTGAGTCGTGACTTGGACGATTATTTCCTTCATCGCTGTTAAAAATACTGATAACTGTTAATAAAGTTATCCTAAAACGAATATACATATAAGTTATAGTCCATTCACTCTCACCGAAACAAACAAACTTAATCAAAATATAAAGGTAATTAAGGTAAATTCGTCATGAGCTTTACGGTATGTTAAACTATTTCTTTTCATAAAATTAACGAGTGCCTTAATATTAAGGATAGTTTGGTTTGTCTCTAGTGAGAGCGAATGAAATAAAAATTTCCCAGCTTAGCTTTTCCAAAATTTACAATTTTCAAATACAATTCTTTATAATACATGCGTTATGAGTTGAGATATTAGCATTTATTAATATTCCTACGACAATAATTGTTTTTTTTTGTTCATTTTATACCATTTGTTAAAAGTATTTAATAAATTTTAACTCCTGAAACACAAATTCATAAAAAAAAAATTTCCAATCATTCGATAACAATTTTAATAAATACTTTTAAGCGTTTTCGGTTAGTCTGTTTTTTAATCGAAAATTCAAAATAATATGAAAATGTTATTTTTCCTGTTGGTAAATATAATTAAACACAGTGCGGACTTAAAATAACTGAGAATATTTTTATGGATGGTAGGGTCTTAAATATAATCGATTTTTTTAATAATATTAATTACGTATAACAGACACAATACACATGTACCAGTCACTACTGAGTACTTCACAGAAACAGCTAATTCTAAGATTATCTTTTTTATTATTATTAAGAGAAAATAGTCGTCTGGTGTTCCAGAGAACCTACATCTCTGATGAAGCTTTTTTGAGCGGGTTTTTTTTAGCCACAACAACGTGTTAATTGTTTGTCGATGATCTTAACTATTACTAGTTGCACAGGTCACCGACTTAATAATCAGTATTTACCTTACAATACAGGAAATCAGATTAAACCCGGATCAAGACTATAAAATCTAACTAAAATCGATTCCATATGCACTATTAATGATATTAATTATTTTTTTATTATTATTCTTGCGAAACCTCCCCCTAAAATATTATCAGTTATTTCAAATCCACTCTGTATTAGTGTCACATATAAACTAAACTCCTTGTTTATTATTTTTGTATAGCAAATGTTGAACTTTATGCCTACTTACCAACGGCCGTGATTGGTTACACGTTACCTTTGATCCTGCGTAATGTTCTAGTAACACTGTGCCGCATAAAATCAAAGTGAATGTATTATTCTGATGTAGTGTGCTCTATATTTGTCTCTTTTAAATTGACAAGATAATTATAATGGACACGACTGTACGCCGCTTTAATAGAGCATACCAATTATGGTAGACAGCGCGACAAAAAGATCGCTTTTTATACAGAGCACATTATATATGAGCCGCGTGTTATTTATGCTGGCAACATTGAATACATTCTATACGACGCTTTTCATTCTAAAATGGCAGAGAACCGCTTTGAATCATCTTCTCATTTCAATGTGTCAATTTACGAATAGACTGCTTTTCAACACTGCGCCAAATTCAAAGGTTTCATTGTTGCCACGCGTTCATCTCTAAACGAACAATAAATAAATTCGATGGCCGATTAACACAAAAGCGTACCTACAAATATTTAATTAAATATGCAGTTTTACTATCAATGATCTTAACTAATTGTAACCCTAGTTGTATCTGTATCAGAAACTTATATAAAAACATATTTTAATAAATTCGTGGTCTTATTATAACAAATACTAATATGGCATATATAATTAATAAGTAATATTAAAATTTGCCCATCTATATGTTTTATAAAAATGCCATCCTTATTCCCTAAAAAGTAATAATATTATAAACTTTCCAATACTGTTTTCTCAAAATTGAAATTTATGGACATACAACAAATGTCCACTAACCAATCAATATACAAGAAATCTCTGTTATTTTGCCCATCTATAATAGGTTTTTTTTTTAATTCCATGCTTATTCACCAAAAGTAATAATATTATAAACTTTCCAATACTTTTTTATCAAAACTGAAATTTATGGACATACAACAAGTGTCTAATGACCAATCAATATATTACAAGAAAACACTGTTATTTAATATTTGCCCATCTATAATATATGTGTTTTATAAAAATTTTTATCAATGGTTTGGTGTACACTTTTTTAAATAATAATACAGATCCAAACCTATGTTATTGAAAAATATCTTCATTTCCCCCATCGGTTGCAAAATAATGTACCACAGGATTTTTCGTGTATTTTTTTTTAATTTATAAATCCATGCTTATTTCCCAAAAGTAATAATATTTTAAACATTCCGTTTTCTCAAAACTGTAATTAATATACATACAACAAGCGTCCAATAACCAATCAATATATTACAATAAAACTCTTTTATTTATCTATGAAGCAATTAAATCGTGGATATAAAATAAATGTAAAAGCCATGCATATATGTTTCCCTTTAAACATTCGGTAAAATATCACACACTGTTAAATTGTAGATACGTATTTGTGTTACCAACCCATCGATATATGGTTTTAAAATGTTTTTTTAATATATTTAAATATGGTGAAATGAGTCAGTGTCTGACAAAGTCCCTGGCTTGTGTTTTGCTACTGTGCAGTTCCCACGCCTTGTACTCCTCCTCCTCCTCCTCTTATAACCACTACCCCTCTGCACCTCCTCGCCCCTCGCCTACCTAATTAAAGTAAGGCGCCTCCGCCCCCTCCTCGTGCCCCTCTCGGCCGCCCCCTCCATCAGACCACACACCACACGACAATATCGGAACAAGCGCCCCACACTTCGATATTCGAACTATAATATCTCACAACCAATTCATTTTTATATCAACCGTTATATGCTATTTATAATCATCAACTGTATTTTATGGCATATAAAAAAATTCACCTCCAAAGCATTTCGCTAAAATAAACTATGTATACACTACAGTCTTCAAATTGATACCCTTTGGCATAAATATAAACATTAGATATCGCATTGCTTATAAATAAATCGTGTCTCCCTCACTCAACACATTTCTAGTGACCACTGAGAGTGGTTGTGACAAAACTTTAGCGATTAAAACTCAATATCATTTGAGATATGTTAAATAAGTAGTCTAGATGTATTTGAGTCCATATGACATGTAGTAACAATGCATTTATCCATTTTACTGTGAAATAAAGAGAGATATTTACAGTATAATATTTACCAGGTAACTCATGTTTTTGGCCACTTGATCTAACCACGTATTTTGTCACTCATGCGATATCTTATGTTTATATCTATGCCATTTGGATAATTTATTAATATCAACAATATTTAATACACTTCCAACAAATAAGTACATTAACCATTCATTAAAAAATATATTATATACCAATCACAGTCATATTGATGCCTCTCAATATCAAAAAAGTCCACTGTGTTATTTTTAAAGCCACACCCTCCTCTTCTTCATTGGTGAATGCATTTCAATTTTCAATGCCCACCTACGAAGCCTTTTTGGAAGATTCATTTTTCTCGATATCATCAGGTATATTAATGTTTTCATCGCTCAATATAAACCTAAATATTCTCAAACTCGATTGACTGGCTTTTTGTTTTTCAAATTTCTGTAAAGGTAATTAAAAATACAGCAAAAATATGTGGGTAGGTATTTAAACAATATTAACATGATGACGAAATAAATGATCTCGAAAACAAAAGAAATATGGAGGTTACTCTTCTGCATATTTTATTTGTTAAAAAAAGCGTCTGAAATACCGCGAATTATGATTGGTGTTTTGTGAATTGACTAATCAGGGCCATTCACAGTATTCTATAGACACAAATTATTAGTAAATTTCAAACTTTAAACACGCACAAAAGCGATTATTGGCCTCGTAATATAAAATACTATAGTTTTGCGGTGTAAATAATTATGGCCTTTCGCGAATAATCCTTTTCTATAAATATAAATTTTACAATGTAATGTTAGTATTTATAAATGTGGACAATCTGTTGTTTACTAGTGGCAACACTGTTGTAACGTGCTGTCTTGGTCGTGGTGCAGGATTGTTGTCCTGTGATGGCAGCGAAGAATGTTGGCAGAGGCCGCGCCTTCTTCCTCAGCGCCAAGGACGAGGAGTCTTCCAGCGCTCCAGGGCCAAGTTCTGCTTCTTCATCATCCAAGGTACTGCCACCATTACTCCGTTCATCTCCACCCAAAACTACATGACAGTTCATTTAACATAACTTTTCTATTTATTTAGATAACTAACGGTGTCAAAAATGATCCTGTGAAACCAAACAAAAACAGCAAAGAAACTCTGGCAAAAAGTTCACTTAGCACACTCAATTCTCTGATACAAAATGAAGTCAGGGTACAAAAGGTATAATTTCTTAACAAATTCAAAATTCCTTCATTTCTTAGCCTCGTTAAATATTAAACTATTTGGTTTCAGATAACTCAAGTCGGTAGCGGCAGAGGATTTCTCTCTCAAATCGCTTCTTCTGAATCTGGAGAAGAAAAGAGTAAGCTAACATTACTTTGAATCGATGAATGTAGCTCTTTGTTTCAAATGAGATATTCAAAATACAAATTTCATTAAATAAAAGAAAAATTTCATTAAATATTAATTACTACTTAATATTCTATTATATTTATAATAAAACAATGTCCAACTTTTGTTGAACATGTACACAAAATAATAATATTTATAAACAAGCACTCATCAAATTAATTTGCATATTACAGTTCCTAAGCCGCACCGTGAATTGAAGAGGTAAGGATTTCCTCTTGAATCATTTACTTGTAACAATTTATTATTTACAAATTAATTTATTTTAGATTATCACCTGATTTAGAATCGGTATCCCAGCAATTCAGAAAAGTTCACCTGGATGATGTATGCTTTTTATTTATCACTTTTTTTTAAATTATCACAGTTTTCTTTTCTAAAAAAAAATTTAATAGTTATGTCAGTCAGATTTGAACATTTAAAAATAAATATATTTAAGATGAAAGTTTTAAATACACTTATTTGTCCCGATTATATATAATCATTATTTTTAAAGAATGAACCCGTTATAAAAAGAGGAAAATCTGGCACACCTCAAACATGTGTTTCAAATTATTTGAGAATCGACCTGGATCCTAATATGGGAGTTCACGAATATGATGTTATATATGATCCTCCTCAAGATCACAAGAAGTTCAGGATTACCTTGTTGAAACGTATGATTATTTTTAATTATATCATCATCATCATCATCATAAACACTCCAGTTCAGTGATGAACCAAGGCTTCCCGCACCAGCATCTTCCATTTATTTTTTATTATATAATGATATGTAAAATATGATTATAATCAAAAATTTATATTATTTCAGAACATCAATCTAAATTATACAAAGGGTTAATCTTTGATGGGCATCATCTCTTCCTTCCCATAAAACTACCCAAAAAAGTGACGTATTTTGAGTCAGAACATCCCGTTGATGGATCTAGGGTCAACATAGAAGTGAGAGTCGACTTTTCATCACACACTGATCATTTTCATTATCATTCGCTATATTTCCAGCTTGTGTATATTAAAAAGAAGCCAAACAGCGAGATGACAACTGTACTGAACATTTTATTCAAACGCATTATGAATGAATTGCAAATGGTTGACTTTGGACGAAAGTATTTTGATCCATCGGCTGCTAATAATATACCTCAATACCATTTAGAAATTTGGCCAGGGTAGGTTTTATTCTTTTAAATACTCACTCGACTTTTCCATAGAGACCCAATCCCTTTAACTCTAATTTTCTTCGACAGTTATGTAACAGCGGTGTCAGATTTCGAAGGTGGTTTGATGTTAAACTTGGATATTTCTCATCGCATCTTGAGATCTGAAACAGTTTTGGATCATATCAAGGAAATCTATAAAACAAGAGGCGATATGGCCCTTTCACAAATAAAACGAGACCTCTTAGGCCAAGCTGTACTTACCCGCTACAATTACAGAGTCTACACGTATGTATCAATATTATATTTAGCATAATACTGAATCACAATCATTGAATTATTGTAGAATTGAAGACATTGATTTCGACATGTCTCCTAAATCCACCTTCGAAAAAAAAGGACAGCATATATCATTTTTTGATTACTATAAACACAATTATGGAATTAAAATCAACGACTTGAACCAACCCCTTCTGATCGCCAAGTAAGTAAATTAAATTATTCATTTGATAATATCTTATTAAAATAATATGCATTTATAGAATGAGAGGCAAAGAAGGTAAAATTAATAAAGACACTACCGTGGCTAAGCTAATTCCTGAGCTATGTACAATATCAGGACTTTCCGATGAAATGGCTGCCGATTTTCATCTGATGAAACAAGTCTCATCTTGCATATCTTCCACTCCAAAACAAAGACTTTATTCCATGAAAAAAGTTAGTTCTAAAAATATTATATGTACACTCTCATCTGAACAGAACCTTAAAATTAATTTCTGCAATTAGTTACTGCTGATAATTATTCTAAAGACAATAGAAGAACTAATATAATATTATGTTTTAGTTTGTCAATAATATAAATAAAAATTCCGCTGCGAGTGAAATATTATCAATATGGGGAATGTCTATTGATCCTAAATCAGTCGAGGTAAACTCGAGGATTCTCGAACCTGAGCCCATCACATTCGGCAATTCCAAAACACACATTGCCATCAATGCTATTTGGAAGCAGGAAATAGTAAAATCTCAAGTACTACAACCCATCAATATACAAAATTGGACTATTTTACACACTTCGAGGGATATGAAATATACAAAGGTTGGTCCTTCGATTAATAATTTTTATAATTAGATTGTTGTTTATATTATGAATTTTAGACATTAGTTGACGATATATTGCAATTTGCACCGTTATTGGGTATGAAAGTGAATAAACCCAATATTGTATGCCTCAAATCTGATTCTATAGATTCTTACGTAAAAGGCTTGCAACAGGTGATAAACCCTAATGTAGATATTGTGGTTTGCATTTGTCCAACGATGAGAGATGATCGTTATGCGGCCATCAAGAGAGTCTGCTGCATCGACAATCCCATTCCGTCCCAAGTAATTACAATTCAAATTATATTTTTCCATAAACTACTATCTATTAAAAAAACATATTTTTCAGGTAATAAATTCCTTCACTTTAGGCAAGAAATACAGTAGAGTCATTGTTCAAAATGTAATTCTTCAAATGAATTGTAAACTAGGCGGAAGTCTCTGGAGTGTCAAGATTCCACTTAAAAATTCCATGTTTGTCGGAATCGACACCTACCATGAAAAAAATCAAAACTCTGTCACTGGTAATTTTTTATACATTTTTTAAATACATTAATTGTTTGAACGAGATAATTTTTATTGTAGCATTGGTGGCATCGTACAATGCACATTTGACCAAATGGTACAGCTCGGTTACTATTCAACGAGCCGGACAAGAAATGAGCGACCAGCTTCAATTTGCATTTATTAAAGCGTTAAAAAATTATTACGAATACAATGGGGAGTTCCCATCGAAAATATTTGTATACAGGTTGGTGAAATCGTAATATGTTTGCGTGAATATAAATAATAATTATTGTATTGCAATTTAGGGACGGTGTCGGTAACAGCCAAATAAACTATGTGATGAATTTCGAAGTTGTGCAACTGGAAGCGGCATTTAAAAAAATCAATCCATCGTACGAGCCTCAAATAACTGTTATCATAGTGCAAAAAAGAATATCGACAAGGATATTCGTCCAAACGCCCGATGGCGAATTTGTCAATCCGAAACCGGGAACTGTTGTAGATAGTACTATTGTACAGAAGTATTTGTGAGTCATTTTATAATTTATCTTATATTACAAAACAACTAACACTGTATTCATCTTTAGGTATGATTTCTTCCTAATCTCACATGCAGCGACGCAGGGAACTTCGCTCCCCACTCATTACATTGTAGTGAAAGACACTTCTGATTTATCACCGGATCAGATACAAAAACTATCATACAAACTGTGCCATTTATACTTCAACTGGTCGGGCACCATTCGGAATCCCGCTCCTTGTCAATATGCTCACAAATTATGCGGGTTGATCGGAGAAAGCATTAAGAAAGAAATGCACCACAGCCTTTGTGATAAACTCTTTTACTTGTAAAATTCCACGCCCATTACTTTTTTGTTACTTAATTAGTCTTAAGAATAAAGTGATAGTCTGAAACGCAGTGCCTGCAAGACCAAGAATCCTCAATATGTATTTTTTATATTATTATTAAGCTAATTTGTTAAAACAAATAGGTGTCCACCGATGTGTGCCATATTTATCTCTTTTGCTAATTTATCGCCTTATTGTTCTAGCAAAAGAGATTGTTATTATTATAAAGTGTTCCATGACTACCTTTGGGTTAATAAATATATTCTATTTTCATATATGTTGTTTTATTGATTGATTGAACCATAATTTTCCTATTTAAAAGTTTTCCCAAATAATGACCATAAAATTAATAAAAATATATGCAACACTCACACTTATTCGTGTTGATTCAAGAGAAAATTAATATAAATGAAAAACGATTAATTATACGGAGGTAATGAATAAAAAATGGATGTTACACATGTATAAATACCAATTTGTCAAATGCTCAAACGTCAAATTATCTATGGTCTCGTAACAAAAAAGGAAGCCACGTGCGGTATTGTTCTGTTTGCGGGATGAAAAATCATGATACATACAATATCTGGTCACCGGGCCTTCAACCCTGGACCCTCTGGAGTCTGGACCACCTTGGATCCTGGACCTTGCCCCACATTATGACAATTACTTAAAAGCTTGAATATTTTTGAATGAATAAAATTTACCAGTAAGTACAGGTGCATAAGTTGCAAGAATAAGTAAATCCGACAAACCATTCTAAATGATTCCGCGGCAGGCTTATATCGTTGGTTCTCTAATTGCAAAGATAACAGTAGATTCTAGTCTTACTCTTGCGAAGAATGTGTTTATATTTAATTTGATTTTGTATGTTGGTTGTGCAAATTGCAATCCCCATTAAAAAGCTTTATTTGAGTCCCTGAATTTAAAGTAGTCAACTCAACAATTAAAGAACTAACGATACAAGTCTGTTGCAAAATCGTTTAGAGTGTCATGCCGGATTTTCTTATTCTTTCAATTTATATACCTGTACTTACAGATCTGATGATACTTTTGAGAACTTCCATCCATCGCATGAGGACTTATAGGTGCATTTAGACTGAAAAGTTAGAGATACTGCCGAAATATCAAAATACAAATGCTGATCAAACCATCAAAGGTATAACAAAATTCTTAAAATAGTCACTTTCAAGAATTTATTCTAATGTAAAAAATTGAAACACCTAACAATAATGCAAAATAAAATTACATGCATTTCTTTACTTCGATATAATATTTGATATAAAATTGATATAATAATTGATGATAAATAAATATAATTCTAAAATTGTGTTTATATCCGCAGAATCTAACTCCCATAAAATTTGTTTCAAGTATGAAAAATACATATGTAAAAAAAAATTTCATTTTGATGTTCTTTCTCTAACTTAAAGATTATTATTTCAGTTTACATACAAAGATGAGAATTTATAACATTCTAAAATGTGTCATCGCATGAAAAATCCAAGTCCACCGAGGATTGGTTTTACCTCCTGAAATACAATACATAGTAAATGGAAGTATGAAGTTATAAAAGGAAACATACTGGCAAAACAAGTTAAGACTTATGCTCCAAGACTCGATGCATCCTAAAATAAAACTACTGAAAAATGTACTCTTATAAAATAAATATTTTTTAATACACTACGCTAGTTTTGATTAATAAAATAAAACAAAAACTGTCCTTCCTTTCTTTAAATTTTTCCATTGTGCTGCTTATTAATTTATGTTACTGAAGATTTAATAGTTTGTACTAATCAAATCAGAATATGTATTATGTGTTTGCAAAATTATGCTAAACAATAAATGTGAAGCAGCAATCTTTAATGATAAAATTACTTTCAATATTTTCGTAGTATGTCTTCCCAAAATCAATTCAACATCAACAAAATATGTTTCTAAATTAAACTATTATTTTATTTGAGCTGTTAATTCAGCAATCATTATTCAAATATTTAGGTGAATTAGAGTTATCGGTTAACTTTTGTGCAATCTATTAGTTTGTTCTACAGCGATTGCACAAATATGCAGCTCTTGCTGACATTTCACTCTATAACCCATTTCAACGTTGTCATTTAAATTTTGTAGTGAGTCGTGCTAGAATTTATTGTATTGGTGCGTGTACGAATAGACTAGAGCTTGGTATTATTGGTGTACACGCATACGCACCGCACGCACACACTTATTACACTATTAGATTGAACACGGCTGAATAGGTAAACGTTTAAGGAAATAAAATCGCATTTTTGTATGTAAAATTTTTATTATGTGATGTTTCAACCATTTATTTTTGTACAATATTAATGCTTATTCGAGATAATAATTTAATTAATAGATTTCAAATGGAAATGTTTTAGTTTTTTCAAAACTACAATTTTGTTAGTTCAATAATCGATTCAATTAATTAAAAATGAAAATTTTCAAAATTCCCCTATTCATCAACTGCCAAGATTATCCATAGATATAAACATTAGATATGAATTCGTGCAATTTCGTGTAAACCCGTATTGTTG
The DNA here is from genome assembly GCA_022606485.1 of Agraylea sexmaculata. Lineage (NCBI taxonomy): Eukaryota > Metazoa > Arthropoda > Insecta > Trichoptera > Hydroptilidae > Agraylea > Agraylea sexmaculata. The sequence continues at coordinate 44,741 of JAGTTH010002506.1, forward strand.
CACTCTTCTATCCTATTTGATTAAGGCATAAGTGTGTCTCCCTAACTCAACATTTCTAGTGACCCCTGAGAGTGGTTCTGACAATATTTATAATTATTAAAACCCAATAATATATGAAACATGAAAGAAGTAATGTTTGGTAAAAAGTGAGCCTAGCTGTGTTTGAGTGTATGTTTGAGTCCATATGACATGTAGTAACAATGCATTTACCCATTTTACTGTGAAATATAACTGAAGATATAAAGAGAGATGTTTACACTATAATGTTTGCCACTCATGCGATATCTTATGTTTATATCTATGCAATTATCCCATTTTCATAATGTTGTCAGTTTGGAAAGAGAAAAATGACCATTTTCACAAAGGGTGACCATGATTGATCAGCAATTATATTATAAATGAAATTAAATATGTCGGTGCTAAAGGTCAGATTATTATCATAAAATAAATACAACAATCAATGCATGCGTTTATAACATAATCAAGTCAACCTTCTGCGAGGACATGGTGTAGCGTGATAATATATTAATTTTATTTGTGTCAATCACTACATTGTCCAGTAGCCGGCGATCTTTCGACCGGAGTGCATGTTTCATTTATTGTTTTAACAGTTCACAGTTTAGTTATTTATAAGCCATGACTTGTAGATCTGGCGTTGTGGTGATATTTGCAGTACTGTGGAGTTGTTGCAGCGTGTGTAAGGACTAATTTAGACTAAAATTAAACACTTCCTGCTCACTGTACACATCTACAAACACTCTCCTTCCTCAACAACTACTATCATATTTATAAATATCAGCATGCGAGATTCGGATAAAATGGCAACACTATTAAAACGCTGTCAAACATTTTAATTTGAACCCCTGTACTGACGAAATGTCTACAATAATCTCTTAACTTAATAGCAAATTTTTATTAATTATGTTAATTATTTATTATTGACAGCTTGATCATGCTGAATTGCTTTTTTGTACAATGAATATTGCATGTTTATCAAGTAGTTATTAAAATGATTAGCTTATCGGTCAACGACTATAATGTAAAATGGCATACAAAGTGATTAAAATATAATAATTATATTAAGACCTGACGTGTTCGTTCATTCCGATACTTTATGATAACCCATGACCTTTCGTGTGGACGATGTGTTGTTCTTTATTCATTGGCTCATTTCAATAATTTTGTTTTGTGTATTATCTTATCTATTATATTTTAGTAATTGTTATAATACAAAGCTATCACTATCGGAGATAATATTCACCTTTGTCATGAATTATTGCGGTATTTAGTATGCAATATTTTAACACATTCGTTGTGAAATAAAAGACTTTTACCTCCAGTTTCATTCGCTATGTATTATTTTTGTTTAATTTCATAAAATATATATTTACCTCGAAATTATCCATTGAACATTGATCAACTGTGATTTTATTAGTTATGTATACGCCGATTATGCCATTAAGAAAAGTAATAAATAATTTATTATATTTAATGTAGTCGGCGGTTCAAAACCCGCTCAAAGTCAAAAAAATTTTTTTTTGATCGTCTTGATCCAGGTTTACTCTGATTTCCTGTATTGTAATGTAAATACTGAGGTGATTATTAAGTCGGTGACCTTTGTTACTGTATACAAATACATATAAATACATTTAAAAAATCCTTTTAAATCAAATATTTTGTAAATTACAATAATCATCATTTTTAACCAGATTTTTTTCCCTATCAATTTTTATATTATTATATTATTATTTATCCGTTAATTGATTTTTATATGTTTTCTATAGATTGTGTTGAAGTTATTAGAGTAAATTATTGATTGGGCTAGTATTTTATTATTTGAATGCATGTGTTTTTATTCTCTTCAAAATAACCTTGCCTGTTTTATTATGTGTGTGTTTTATTTTTTAAATTAATACTATGGTTAAGGCTTTTCCACAAATATGGATCTTTATTGGTTTTAGGTTTATTTTCCGAGTGTGCTCCAGGTGAGTCAATTTATTATTATTGTTTATTTTCACCTCTAAAAATCAAAACTCACAAAATTTATCGTAATAAAAAAATAATATTATCTGATTTAAATGCAATTTTTTAAATAAGTTAATTAATTTAATCTTTAAAGTTTTATTTCTCCGTTCGTTGAATTCTCATTCTTTATTATAATTCGTGTGTAGCGTCAATATAAAACAGTTATTTCTACGTCGTCGTGTGACCACACTTTATCATATATAAATCAAAGTGTTTTCACATTTTTTGTTAATTTTTGAACAATTTAAAAAAAATTCCATATCTTCTCCATTTTATGTAAACAGTGCATGTGTGTGATCATAGAAAAAACCATTATTTAGCTTTGTGTGTCTTTTGTTGGAAAAAAAATATTGTTTGACATATCGACAACCAGCAAACGTGATATTAAGTAACACCATTTTTACTACTCCCAAATATTAAAAAAATGGTTCATGTAGATATAATATTTTTGGGATAGTGAAAAACTTTTATGTTGCTACTCCATAATTTGATTTACTGGAGTTATCACATTTGCCGATTAAGCTGTCGAAATGCCAAATGTAATTAGTGGGAATAGAGGATAGACTTTTAATCATAAATAATGTTTTAGAAGAGGTAAGCTACTGTTATATGTTAATCCTAATTATAAATAAAATAAATTACACAGTTTGAGAGTCGTGTAAAGTAATGGATTCCCAGGCAAACGTCACCGTAATTACGATAGTTGAGTTACTTAGCTACACTTATGTTCGGTCATTTCTTAGTTAATGCCTCGCGCGAGGCACTAATTAACAAAAAAAACGATCAAAAGTACATCTATTACCGTCTTTACGGTGTACGTTTACTGTGATGCACGCCTAGGAATCCAAAGCTTAAGTTAGAGCCATTGTTATTTTGGATTATTGTGTAGAACTAATGACAGTAGCTTATTATTATTAGTGAAAAGAAATTTGGTTCCTATAGTAACTTTGAAATAAGTTAATTAATAAATTATTGAAATAAATATTTTGATGTTGCATTTGCTTTGCTTTTGCGATACATTAATCCACTTTAAAATATTCTTAATATTTAAAAAGGTCCATCCTGTATAAATATTTCGATCAAAAATAATACACTGATTGAAATAATGGTCACCGTATCGGTACTGTCAGTGTAATAAGGCAGAAGATGTGTGTTGGTGTCCAGTCCTAGTCATAATCCTGTGTTCATCATGTTGTATTCAATATTTGTTATATTATTATTCACTTCAGCCACATCAAGTTCAGCCACCTTGCAGCCAGGAGTCTTTCAGATCCACACCGATCAACAAGCTCCTCCCCTTTCTCACAGGATCTCAGGTTTGCTCCATGTATCTCCAGCATGGCAGGATCCTCAGCAAACTACCACCAAGCTCATCTACTTCAAGGTAGTAAAAGTCAACTTATTTTTAACAATACAAATTGTTATTGTACAATATTTTAGTTGGTGTCACCAAAACTACACGTTAAATCGACCAAATCATCGGATCCGGAAGAGTTTGTCGAACATTCTTCCAAACTCGACGAGTTTGAAAATGCTCCGTTTTATGCCCTTTGGAATTCGGGACAAATAAGCAGTGTTTTTGTCGGAGAAAATGAAGATTTAAGCTTGATCAACTATAAAAAGGGAATTATGAGCCTTTTTCAAGTATGTAATAATTAAAAATAGTTTGCTAAATTCAAGTTATTTATAAACGATCTTTTCAGTATCAACTATTAGACATGGAGAAGAATGAAACTGATGTTTCGGGTCACTGTACCAGCACGTATATGTCGGTATCTCCGAGACATATGCGTAAATTAAAAGTAAGTAGACTTCAAGTTATATTTTCTGTTTTCTATATTAATTGACATTTTTTATTTTTATCGTCGAGTCGTTATAATTCACTGTTTTTTTACAGAGAGATTGCATTTTACCTACAAACTATGACTACAAAAAGCATCCAGAGAGGATTTTATCAGCATTGACCGAGAGCAACCGATTGACCAGTTATTATCTTGCTAATGATGATAAAACTTTAGAAACCATATTGTCTTCCGAAACGCATCAAATAAAAATGGCTATGAAGCCTGAAGCGTCAATCACTATTGATGTTTCCCACCGCCTTCTTTTGCAACCGGATCTGAAAGTTGAAACGAAATATCTCAAAGGAAATACATTAAAAGAAGTGATTGCCGATCTGCGAAATCAGGGAGAAAATCTTAAAGAATGTACGTTATCAGCAATGAAAGAGTCATCGCAGTGTCAAGACAATTGCCCGACTGTTAGTAAAATTTAAAAATACTTATTTCATTATGAACATATCAAATAATTATAATACCTTTACAGCTACAAAACCTGATAAAAGAAAATCGCCAACACTTGAAATCATCATCTTTAGGAACAACAAAGTCGGCAACTATATTTTTAAAATTATTAAATGTCATTCGTCAAGCCAATGCAGATGAAATATTAAAATCATTGAAAGGTGTCAAAAACAAGGAAATCTTGTAAGCACACTGATTAATATAAAGCAAAAGTATTTTTACTAATTATAATTAATTTCAGGCAACAGTTATGTGATTTAGTTGGTTTTGCACAAACTATCGAATCTCACAAAGCGGCTAAGAAGTTCTTCAATTTCGACAGTGATTATGATGTGGATAATATTGAAAGATACTTGTGGGCTTTATCGATGGGCTCTCATCCACAGGTTAGCATTTTATTTTACACCTAAATAATATTTCACAATCTAATAATTAATTATACAAACATGCAGGAATCAGTCATTAGTGATGTTTTGAAATTAAGTGAGGATACAAATATCGCTGAAAAATTAAAAACTACTATGGTTTTAACTGTTGGTTCCATGGTGCATAAATTTGCACAAAAAAACAATAACAATTACAATCATAAGGTAATTGAAAAAGTTAAAAATTCATTAGTTTATGATTTATCTAAATGTGAAAACAATGATTGTCGAGTAATGTACTTGCGGGCTTTGAAAAATATGAGGCATCCCGAAACAGTGGGACTGCTCATTAAATCAGCCGAGAACGGCCAACGCAGCGTTTCTGTCACAGCCATGAAGTCATTGAGAGCGATGCCGAGAGAATATTGGAATGATGATGTTATCAAAGGCTGTATTAGAATATTTTACCAAATTCGCAAGAAATTCGACACTAGCTCTAGAACGCTCGCCGTGGATATTATATTAGAATCAAATCCCTCCGAAGACATTGTGAAAGATTTAGTAAACTATTTGACCAAGCACGATAAAGAATTTGAAGTGAAACAGTTCTTGTATCAAAAACTGTTGATGATGTCACAAAAATGCTCAGAATTCAAGAATATTCTAACTAACACATTAAACAGAAATCCGCAATTGAATAATTGGCACGTTCTAGGACAAAAAGGTATACAGTATACACCTTATACACAAATATAGACAAGCTCACATATTTATTATATTTTTAAGGTTTATCCACTGTCCTTACGAGATCTTTCATGCAAAACAAAGATACTAACGGAACATTGGTAAGTGTCCAAGAAATATCTGGCGGTGTTCTCAAACGAGGACATGTGGATATTGTTCTAGAAGCCGATGGGGAACAAAAAGAAATATTTAGTGTAAGTAAAATTTATGAATAAAGATTTCATTTCAGTATGCAACATTTTAAATGTATGTTGTAATGTTTAGTTGGGTTTGTTCGCTGGAGGGTTATCCAGTTTTATGGGTGGTTCTCGAGATGCAGATGAAAATGATGTGGAAGTAGAAGAGGAGGAAGAAGTCACTACTGCTGGAATGGAATTGTCAGTACAAGGAGTACAAATTAGACCGTTTGTCTTCTTTACTGGACAGGGTGAACTTATGGGACATGTTTGGTCAGGAACTGCAAGTGATCGAACCACTGCTTATCAGGTATTCATATTTTATGAATACAAATTGTTCAAGTATATTAAAATATCATTAAATTTAAGGCTTTATTACTACTACATGATCATTCAGAAAGAATTGCATTGAGCAACGGGGTAACTGCTGAGTTATCATTACTCGGAGCTGCATCATTTGATTTGGCTGGACAGATTACATTCTCTATTTGGAGTAGAGTTGCGCATTCCGTTGTGGAGAAAAAGTATGACAGTACAACTTGTTTCAAAATGAACTTAAAATGTTTTAAATGACACATTATTTTTTCTTATAAAAAATATATTATCGGTTCTTGGATGAAATAAAATAAGAACATTGTTCATATTGACAAACATCGCTGTCAGACTTTCTCGGACATGGTGTACTGAATGTAGATTAAGTGAAGCAATAAAAAAAACATCTAAAGATGGGTAGGTCCGGATCTAAACGGGTCTGAGGATCCAGATCCTTTAGTGGAATGGATGAATATGGTTCCAAAATATTCTTACTCTAACCATGAAGTAGCTGGCTATCTCCAATTCTGTGAATTCTTCGGACAACTTTATGCTCCCTCTTTATTTTAATACCTACTCTAAGGTGCAAGCTAAGTACTTCCGAGTCCTGTCCGGTCATGATCAGATGGAAATGCAAAGAGCACACAGAAACACACTGATTCCGGGACCAGGTCCAGAATGACCGTACGCATTAGGAGCCAGATCTGAATATTTCTCGGACTTACCCATCTCTAATTTGAACCATTAATAGAATCTCTGTAATATGCCAATACATCCCTTAAAATATTTTGAGTTCATTAGGAGACTTTATATTTAATCCTATAAAATAATATCTCATCTCGGCGATTTTTAAAATTATTGCAGTGCTGGAATAGCAGTTCAAGGTCTGATCAATGCCGACGCATCATTCATGAAGACTCGAACTGAATTTGTACTGGGAATTGAACCCAAACTAAATTTAGTATCCGATTTGGACTTTTACACTGACGTCTCTCTATGCATGCAGCTTAAACAACCAGACACAATTTTAAAGTAATTATAAAATATAAATTATCAACAAGCAACAAATCTTATGTATTTTTAATTTATTTTAGACACAACATTTACCAGCTGCAGAGTATTCCCGGCAGCAAATATACATTCCGTAAAACTCTCTACAAGAAGATGAAGTACCCGGGTAAAACATACTTCTTAAACCAAAAGAACAATGAAATGTGCAATCTCATTCATGGAAAGTCATAGTTTTACAACAAAATGAGACTAAATAACTTAATTCTAGCTTTTATTCGGTAGTCAATAAGTAGTAGAACAAATATTGGCGTCCTGAAATGCTCAATTATTCTATCGAGTTACCATGAACATATAATAAAATGACATTATTTGAATTGGAAATCTCAATAAATTTAGTGAATGTTGTTGGAAATGTATAAATTTTAAATCATGAAATATCTCATGTGCCTTCCATTATTATTATTTAATTAAATTATGTAGTTTTTGATATTATTAGATTTTATTCCAATGATTTGTGATTCTTTTTTTATATTTAGATCTATTATTATTTTACTACTGTTGACAGCTATTATTGTTGTTATTAGCTGTGAACCAAATATTGTCTAGAATAATAAATATATATTTTTTTACATGTTTAAACATTTTCAAATCTGATCAAACTTGTTTACACTTACCACAAAAATATGTAATTGACCATTGAAAATATTTTAGTACAGCTTATCTAAAATAATATTTTTCGTGGTTAATTTTTATCAATGTTTTTAATTGGAATATATTATTTCACCTACCATAATCATTTATTCTAATTTCTAATATATTATAAAGACACATTTGCAATAATAAAAAAATCCATGGCAATATTGTTTCATTCAGACATTAATTTTCAGATGGTTTGTATTGTGAAAAGATAATAAAGACACAATAGTATTTTCCGCATCATTTAAAAAGTAGGACGAGTCTCAATTAAAAAGAGTTATTTAACTAAAAACAGGTGAGGTAAAAAAAAACTAAAAGTATGTACAATTTCGACTACATGGACATTTTAGAACAGGTGTTTTTCTTGTTTGTAATGTCAATTTTTGACAAAATAATTATATATATTTTTTTCAAACGTTTGATATTTAATTAAAATTATAGAATATTTGCACAGCGAATTTTTTATCAATAGAGAAAATAAGGATGACGAAAAATAACTGAGCCTGAAAATTGCTTATTTTAATTTTAGACAAAAATGGGTGAAAGACTTGATATTCTAGTTTTACGGTGAGGCCAAAAACGGCCGCTCGCAATTAATTAGTGAACTTCATTAATTTACATTTACAAATAATCAAATCATGTTGTAAAACCTTATTTAATCTCGGTTCGGTATGATTACGTAATTTTTTAATTAATTCTTATTTCTTAATCGAAAACTGAATACATTTTTCTCGATGCTTATTCTTTTTTAGTATCAGGAAAAACCCATAACAGTAATTTAGTGTGGTGAACCAAAATAAACTTTAAGATAAGTTTCAGTTCGTAATTCTGCTTTTTAAATAAATTTAAAAAATATATTATTTTAGAAAAATAATATTTAAAAAAATATTGAACTTGATTATATTTACTTAATCTATATTAATAATCTAACTAAATATATTAAAACTTAGGACCTCATATTGCTGATATTCTCAAAAATACTTTTTTATTTTATTTTTTATTTAAATGTAAAAAAAGAGAAAATAATGGTAGAGTATCGCACAAATATATCAAGGAAAAAAATGTTTTTATCCTTACACTACAAAAATAATACATTAAGTAATGTCATTTTTGTTTCATAAATTAATTTATTTATATTGTCAGGATTCGGCTATGGCTGTAAACATTTTGGAGCTCAGGTCTCAAATAGTATGATTATAAATAGTTTTATCATTTAAGTAGTGGATTTTCAGGCATACGTCACCGTAAACGTACACCGTAAATACGATAGTAGACTTACTTAGCTACACTTATGATCGGTTTTTTGTTAGTTAATGCCTCGTCTGAGCCTCGGGCGAGGCACTAATTAACAAAAAAATCTATCCAAAGTACATCAAAGCAACTCTATTACCGTCTTTACAGCATACGTTTACGGCGACGCACGCCTAGAAATCACAAGGATTACTGACGTATTTCATATAAATACTTAATAATAATTAATACATATCTAAAATCTCGAAACGGATATTTTAATAATAATATTATTGAATTAATTTCAAAATAATACTAGAGATATTTAATAATGCATAATAAATGACAAATCTAAAAAAAAACAGTATTAATCGGGAAACTCGCTTTTTAAATATTGTGATGAGTGTTGTCATCATATGAAAATCGCGTTATATTATTTTATTAATAATTTTAATTAAAAAAATTCAAACTTCTTTCGAATGAAAAAACAAACAACTTATTATCTTCGTATTAAAAAGAAAGCAGAGCACCTAAAACAATATCGATTAAAAATATTAAATAAATTCAAAATATTTTTAGATTTATTTAATTTGATAATGCATAATAATTCCACATTTTTATAGTTAAAATAAAAAAATCTTCTAATCGATAAAAAAAACACTTCCTATTAAAAAATCAAGCAGAACATAAAAAACAATTTCAATTAAAATTACCCTAGTTGAATATAATAGTGTAATGATAGTGTGTGCGTGCGGTGCGTATGCGTGGACATCAATACTTCCAAGCTTTGGGCAGCCAGAAATACGGTCTTAATTTCATCCAGAACCCGACAACTTTCAAACTGTATGTAGGCATAATAAATTATTTTGAAATAGGAAAATGCGTCGGTGTTGCCACGTGAAAAGTTTTCATTATAGTCTTGGCAGGTTCTGGTATTATTTTTAGGTTGTTTTATTACATGAAGCGACTTGAATAATCGCGATAATTATACTAATTTATAAGAGACATGAAAATCTGAAGCTTTCAGTAGAGGAAACCTTGTAAAATATTAATATGCGGTGATATTTTCCGCGGCAAATATAAATGTGATGAAGAGGCCGCTGCACTGTCAGCTGATCAGTCGGCGTGTGGCGCTCGTGCTGTGAGGTCGCCTTGTCCGCGCCGCTGTCCTCGTGTACACACACTTGTTTACAGTGTTTTCACACAGAATAGTACATCGTGTCTCTCCATGTTTGTGTCCCGGCTCAGGGAGGCGTGCTCCAGAGACCGCTAGGGGGATTCTCCAGTGTCCTCCACAAGAGCGCAGGTCTCCCTCAAATAATATTTATTCCGTTCCGCCTTTTGAATGTTTATTCCGTTTGTCTTGTACAAGTCGAGCGCCGGCATTGCAACTATAACTGTACCATCGAACATGCTGACATCATCACTAAGCCCAATTTTTAGAATGATCCATTTCAATATCATCATCATCTCTATCAATACCATTGCTTTTCACCAATATACAGTTTTCCGCGGTTCTTTATATTGATCCATATATAAAATGAGTCCTAGCACGCACGCGGATCGTATTCCAAACTAAGGTAGTATATCATCCAAACAAGACTATTATTAGAGCTTCAAAAGTCTTGAAAAGCTCTAAATTTATTAACCAGCGATTTAAATAATTTAAAATTGGAACAACACTTAATTCCAAAAAGACGTAAGTGAAGGATCAATTTATAAATAAATCCATACTTTTTTCCCCTTTACAATAAAAACTATTTTCCTATATATTCCACAAAAAATTTTCCATGCTTGATAAATTTGTAATAGTTTAGTGAAAGAAGGTTTTCAATTGCTCACAATTGTAGAGCACTGCGCGGCTTACAATTTTATTTTATTGCTTTATTATGTGGTAAAATGTTTTATTCTATTTGAATTTTTGGATATTAACAGAACAATCTTATAACATAATTATATATATATATATATATATATATATATATATATATATATATATATATATATATATAATTGTCTATGGTGTGTATGTTATATGTACAGTTCCCTCAACGATCAGTGTTTCCAGATGGAAGAATAATATTTTATATAATTATTTTATTACAATTAATACATATCTAAAATCTCGGAACGGGAATTTTAATGATAATGATATTTAATTAATTTCAAAATAATATTAGAGATATTTAATAATGCATACTAAATGACAATTCAAGTATTTATTAGGAGACTCGCTTTTTAAATATTGTGATGAGTATTGTCATCATATGAAAATCGTATAAAATTATTTTATTTATCATTTACTTACATTGAAAATTACCCTAGTAATATTAATAAAATATAAATGAATATTTGTTGAAATTTGCATTCAACTTCATAGTTTGTCCCATGAATATAATAACTGTGTAAATAACAGACAGTAGAAATAAATTAATACAATAATCAAATAATAAATAAGAGCTCGAATACGTCAAAGCACTTTAACATTACACCCACTTGGACGAAGTTTGGTAATAGTCATTTACTAAGCTATTGCAATTTTACTAAGCATGTGAAAAACAGACCTTAGACTTTTATTTATGTTACGTTTTTAGTGCAAAAAAGACAATAGTTAATTATCGACTTAATATAACTGTAAATAATTAATTTATAATAATAATATGATGATGATTTATGTGCTTGCTTTGTGTAAATACGTCGTAGTAATAATAATATTGATTGCCCAGTTTTCCATTATTTTAATTATGTCGAATTATTGAGATATATATAAATATATATATATATATATATATATATATCTCAATATATATATATATATATATATATATATATATATATATATATATATATATATATAACGTATTTGCGATGTAAGTCTCATTGACCCCGCAGTGAAAAGGTCACGGCTTCGTTTCCCGGCGACTCTTTAATACTGGTTTCCTCACAATTGTTTTTATTTTAACTGTAGTATTTGTATTGATTGTGTCTCTAAAAATATTATACAATACGCTGTGTATTATTCTTTTTTTTTTCATAGCTAAATCGTCATATCTGACCTCGTCGATATTATACAATAATAAAATGTTAAAGCGGTCATTATTAATATGATTAAAAAAAACGTATTTCAATTAAATGAGATAATAGAGTTTTTACATATTAATAATTTTTATTTTATATGTTTGTAGAGCTTAAAACATCAGATTTAAGATTAACAAACTAATAAAAATAAAATCTTTTTTTTCTATGGTTCATTCATGAAAAATAATATATTTCTTTATGTTACTTTTCTTTGGCCACCGGTTTCCTTGAAATAATTAAATATTTTTTGATGGCGATTTAGATATTTTATTATTTGAGTAAGCGTAAAAAAAGATAACATATTATATTTAGGATTCATTTCCTTACATCCCTTTTCTACAACAATATGGAGAGTTCATTGTTTTTAAAATAGTTAGAACCTCGATGTACGTTCCTAAATATATGTAACGTACGCGGATCATATTCCAAACGAAGGTTGATTTCTTGTAAAGCCTTAAAAAATACAATAATATTATTACCATAGCTAGGAATTAATTGATGTTACCCCGGCAAATTAATTTATTTATAAAATAAAAAATGAAAATGTCTTGATAAGCGTTAATTATATTAAATAAATAAATAAAACAATAATTTTCAACCGATTTTTGAACTTCCGCTACGTACGTATGATTATTACATATGATCTTACAGTAATCTTAACTAATTGTAACCCAAGTTTTATCTTTATTACAATTATTAACAGTATAACCAGTAATATTAATTATAAGCAGCGTAATAGCTCAGGGAATAATATCAAAAATATCCCGATAAATCGTCTTGATCCAGGTTTACTCTGATTTTCTATATTGTAAGGTAAATACTGATTATTAAGTCGGTGACCTGTGTAACTAGTAATAGTAAAGATCACCGACAGATAACACGTTGTTGTGTCTAAAAAACTATCTCAAATTGTTTTTAAAAATAATTATAATAAATTATTAAGGTATATTAATAATAAAGGTGTACATTAAATGAAAGCCAAAAATTGTCAATACGTAGATACGTTTTTGTGTTTATAACCCATCGAATTATACCATATAAAATAAACTCTGATATTAAATAAATAAATGAACATAATACGTGTCACGCTGTGGGGTTTATTGAGGGTAATTTATCTTTAGGGGGTGAATGTCGAGTGACACTTCTATTTTACATCCTCCCTCTCAAACCGAGGCTTTTTCACCGAAAACAGTGGACGTGTGTGTGAAAAATAAGCATTATTTTGCTTTGTTTTTGATGTAAACAATCAAGATGATGTTGTTTACCTTGTTGCTCGATTTAGTAATTGTTGGGAATAATGACGTCAACGCAGCCTCAATTGCTTTAATTAATATCAATCATCAATCATCTTGTATTTAATTTAAATTGAGGAGAGCTTTTCCAATATTCGCAATATAAACTCGATTATAATTAAAATGAAATGGTTATGCGACGCCAGCCGAAAATTACCATAAATCGATATCTTCTATTCAAAAGAGCTTTCAATATTTTTTTATACTCACACAATTTTTTTTAATGATTTTTATCTCATGATAAGATGGAGTTTATCACATCGAATGTGATTATCGGTATTATAAGATTATTCCGACATTTTAAATTGCATGTCACGCAAGAAATTAAAAAAATCACATTGCTTATTTTTGTTTGTAGTTTGTAATAAAAAAATTATTGCCGAAACCAGGGATCGAACCAGGGACCTTTAGATCTTCAGTCTAACGCTCTCCCAACTGAGCTATTTCGGCTGATGACTTTGCAGGTGAAATTAAATAATAAATACAATTAGATAACAAATGTCACGGTGTTATCTGAAATTAATTTTTACGAGGCGAATGAAGCATACTTTTAATCATTTTAAAACGCATTAAACAACAAAAAAAACATATTAAAAATGTATTCATTCAATTAGTTGATTTAAGAAATATTTTATAAATTCTATATTAAATAATAATTTTGAAAAACCTTCACCCTAGTTAAAGAATTTGTTGAATAATTCATAATTTTAATTGAATCGGTCAATATTCCATGCTCTGTGTGTGAAACAGTATCATTTTATAATTAAATAATAATTATTATAATTAAAAAAATTTAATTGGATTATTTAATTTAAGGTTTAAACATTTAACGCTTTACTTTACAAGAATTTCTGTATTGATAAAGTTATATTTTTAACGTGTTAATATAAAATTAAGTGCAATTTTTATTAAAAAATACATCTTATATTTATTGCCCTGTTTTATTACATATGTATATCTTTTTACTATCCTTTTATACAAAAAACGACAATAAATAAATAAATAACACTTTGCAGATTGACTTTGCCGTAAAATTATTAAGGGAAATATTTACGCTTTAAATGTAATTAATCATACATAGTTTTTGTGATAACTTCACGTTGTTATACAAAGGCTGGTTATCTGTTTTCATAATAAACAAAGCCTTATGATATTATTTGGAGATAGAGCCTCCATTTCATCCTCATTTATCCAAATATTTATGAACGCCATTATTTTATACGCCGAAATTCACATGCCGCATTTATTTTCATTCGTAAATATTTATACGTATTGTGCGAAGAAAGCACGTGAATGTTTGAATGATTCATTTGAGATAAATCACAAGACTTGGAAAAAACGTATTATTTAACATATTTCACACTATTTACTACTAACCGTTTTTATAAATATTTTTTACGATAGCTGAACAATTTACCTTCAACAACGGCACTTTGCTATAAACATTTTCATATTTTAGATTGTAAGATGAATACTGAGTTGCCCTGTAAAAATTATTTATTTTAAATTTCAAGCAAGATTATGGATAGGATAGCAAATGGGCCCCGAATTTCCTCAATTTTCAAAGTATATTTCACAGATATAGCTATCAATTTCTCAAAGTTTTAATTGATCGTGAATATTTTGACATAAACCATGGACTAAAAAAATACAAAAAGGCCCATTTACTATTCTATACCTAACCTTATATTCTATATATTTTATGAATCAATTATAAATTTTATAATTTTTTTACAAGCTTTATAATTCTAATACAATATTTAAGCAGCATACCTAAAATTTAAATTCTAATTTCTTCATACAATCCAAACATAATTATAGGTTTTCATTTCATTCTAAACCATATCATAAACAAACAGAGCCGCCTGTTGGTGACCTTGGGTAGCTTTAGCTTATACAAAATAACCCTCAATTTATTAATACAGTGTAGTCTTGATAATACGACAATTCAGTAGTCCGACAGGTCCGAATATTCCGAAATCAGAGGCGCCTGCCAGTGCATAAACCTCCTTTAATGCAACGCCATCACTAATATGAGAAAATAAACCACAACAATATATCTTTCATTTTTGTATTTTTCCATTTAGTATTCATAAATTTGTTAATCCGATATTTGGCTGCCCCATATGTGTCTTTTCGATTGATTATTATTTTATCTTCAATAATGTATTATAAAAAAATTTCTTTAACATTTAATTCCTTCAAATTCTTTTTATTGGTTTATATGTCCATGAGTAGATTCACACTTGTTGTATATTCACAAATGTCAGTTTGAAGAAAAAATATTTAAAAGTTCTTAATATTATGATTTTATATAAAATATTCAATGTGACTTGTTGGTACTTTTGGAACCTTTAATAATTTTCCAGAATATGTATCATTAACTCGATTTCAAAAAAATTGTATATACAATAAGTGTCCAGCAACTCATTGATTTATAAAGATTTTTTAATTTAATTATGTATTATTTCAGATGCTGGGACATTCAGGAATACAGTGAAGAGTGTAGTGCGTGTTTGTGTTGTGTATATTTTTTGGAAATGACGTGTTATGGTCACGTTATTTGATAATTCATAAATATTGACTTTATGACATCTGACTGCCACGATTAGTCATCACAATAGTCATATAGTAGTCATGTCATGTGAATCCATCTTATATACAATCTAGTTCTAACGACAATATTGCTGATTCGCCACAAAGGGGCGGATATTTTTTTTCACAAACAGGTGAGTCTATTCATTTTTTATTAACAATAAAAATGCTCTCTAAAAATCTATTTATCAAGCTGAAAACTTTGTTTCATAAAATATGTTGTTCAATTGTAATTGGTTTTACGATCGACTCTCTCACAAATATGGACAAAGTTTTAATTGGTCAACTTTTCCACCCTTCACAAGAACTCAATGTTTGTTTT
This sequence comes from Agraylea sexmaculata, assembly GCA_022606485.1. Classification (NCBI taxonomy): domain Eukaryota; kingdom Metazoa; phylum Arthropoda; class Insecta; order Trichoptera; family Hydroptilidae; genus Agraylea; species Agraylea sexmaculata. The sequence goes on from JAGTTH010002506.1 coordinate 60,890, forward strand.
AAACCACAAATTACCATATTTATCTATAAAGTATTTGAGTCATACCCATTCGCTTTGTATGTGAACCATCTGAATAAATATTGATAAGTAACAAATGTGTGCAAACCATTTGGGAAACAAGCTTACTTTTTTCCCCCTATAAGCTATACACATTTCACAAAAAGTAAACCTTATATTTAGAATACCTAAGAACTTTTATCAGAAAATGGATTTTTATGAATCCGAAAATCATATACCAAAGATATCGTGCCAATGAAATGAAAAATAAACTTCAAAATTAAAGCATACAATTTTCCCATCGTATCGTAACTTAATCAGTACTATAACAAAAAAAAATTAAAATACCGCTAATGACTGGTTTCAATAACAGTTTTGCGATTCTCATTTCTAAAGCTTATTCGACAAACAACCTGAATATTGTAAAAATAATTATAAATTCAGTTAAATTAATATATGGTTTATTATAATTGATAGATAATCATTATTAAATAAATAAATGATTATACAGGATGGACTTGAAATAACTGAGAATATTTTAAGGGGTGGTGGGGCAAATTTAAGCGAAGAAAATATTAAATATATTTTTTTATTAATTAAAAAATAATTCATTATATTAATTACGTATAACAGACACAATACACACGTAAAAGTTACTTCTGATTCCAATATGGTGGCCCTAATTCGATTCCTAAAGCACTATTAATATATTTTTCAATTATTCTTGCGATACCCTACCACCCCCTTAAATATTCTCAGTTATTTCAAGTAATAATTTTAATACACTCGTTCAAAAGGCAGCTAGTTATTGGTTTTTTTTTTAAATATATTTAAAAATTATTGGGAATTTTAAGTATGGAAATTTCGACTAATTTCATTCCGTTTAATACATACGAAGGATCCACTATACAGTATACACCACACACCTTAGCCTATTATATATTGTATATGATGAAAATAGTCTCCGGTTTAATAATAACCAACATAGAATATCTCATATTCAGGCTATACAATGTGGACATTCTGAAGTGACGCAACAACTTTATAATGAAGATATTATTCTAGTTTATATCACTGCCTCATAATCACTCGACTTGAAGTTATCATCAGCTTAATTAACACTGACCGCATATTTACGTCATCATCCTGTTACGAGGATATTATATAATATATACCCACCTTTAAATAGAACTATAAATTATTAAAATAGGATGAAGGAGATGGCTCAGACATAAATAATCGGAATTTATCCCCACTGATTCTTACTCACCCCCTGACAATTAACCCCCAAGAATTTTAAACATTATCAGTGATGAGTAATGGCTTTAGGCTTTCCCGAGAAGCTTCCCCTATTCATCTCAAATACCAACAAAAAATATTGACTTCTTATAGAAACCAAGTGACCTTTGACCTTGAATAATTAATGTGTGATTTTATGAGGCTTTTGAGACAACTTTTCAAATGCCATAATAAAGCTTGTTATCTCTAATTTCCCAGATCAACTCGGGAATATATAAGACACACAAGGCTATTTGATTTGAATAGAAAATTAAGTGGAATTACGCTTATATCATATTATAATGCCAAAACTACCAACAAAAAGTTACAGCCAATTTAACTGTCATTTATGGACATACAAGAAGTGTCCACTTAACCACCGATATCCTTAATTATCGCAATGCTTTATGCACGGTGAAGATTTAAAAATTATATATTTATTAATCATAAGGTTGGTGAAAAAAGGAACACTTTTTTTACTCTCTGAATTATGTTGATTATCAAACAGATATCTCCGACACGAGTTTAACTGACAGTTTTGATTGATGAGTTAAGTTGAAGTGAAGACTGACTTAACCCCACAAAGTTCAGTTTTAACTGATAAATTAAAACTGACAGTTAAACTTGTGTCGGAAATATCAGTTTGATAATCATCAAAATGCAGAGAGTGAAAAAATCCTTATTTTAATATATTTTTAAATTATTGAACGTGTGTGGATTTGTAGTTTGAAGTACATAATTTATATATTTAATATTTTTCGTGAAAATATAATAATCATTTGTTGATTCAAGCCTTTTTTTAAAGACAACGATGACACTATATACATATTGAATTTGTTTCGTCAAAATGAAATTTCGTTGAATGGATACTATTTCTTGTGAACGTGAATTTTATAAATTTAATAGAGGATTTACATCATACATATATTCATATTGAAATATTGAATGAATTCCGCAGAATATATTTTCCCAAAAAAGTGAGGCTTACTCAGGGGATTTTTCTCCTTATATGTACAAGTTCTGGCGTATTGCGAAGGATTTCAATTTATAACAAATACTTTTCAGTATATTTTTACCGCAAACATACGTGACATAAACATTGAAAAGAAACGTCTGTTCTTTGTGTTTATCTGACATTTCAATACAAAGGATACTGTGCCTTTTATAAAGCAGCATACAAAAGGGAAAACAATGTACATTCGTCGAACGAATAATACGCTCCATACTTCAAATTAATATACGATAACACCTTATCATCAAATATATAATATAACGTATGTCTAAATGGGTCATCTTGATTCTGTTCAAATAATTATTCTTGGTTATGTGATTGAATACAATTTGCAAATCATGATTTTGAAGAACTACAACTACGTACCTACTTCAAAATGGACAATGCAGATTTCCATGAAATATGACGTTGGTGTTTGATTTAAGTGAGCATGATTTTTTAAATAATAATATTTGGACTAAGTAGCTTTTGGGGAAAAACCCATTTTAGCGTGGGATTTATATAAAAAAATAGATAGAAATGGCAGATTACAATAACCGACAGATTAAATAGCATATGGATGATATGAATAAAAACGATAAAAATCTCAGATACCCAATATCAGAGCTGCGTTCATGAATTGCATTAATCTGAAAAAAAAACTAACGACATATTTTTTTATTAATAATTGACGAGCACGGTGAAATAAGGGCGTATGTCAGATTCGAGATAATCATGTAAAATATAATATCTTTTATTTGATGCAGACGTCTTTGATAACAGATAAATAGAAAATTTGTTTACAAAGATCATTTTACGGAAAAGAGGAGTATGTATTCCGTTAGTTGTAAGTATTTCCAAAAAACATTAATGTTTATAATGTTTTATTCACACTATGAAATTAAATTAAGTTTTGTACAGTAGACCATCATTAAATAATTAAGTTTAAAATAAATTTTTCATTGTATTAAGATTATCGGTTTATCATATGATTTTTCTACTCCTGTATTTGTTTTCTGCATTATATTTTTA
>JAGTTH010002509.1:0-11846 GCA_022606485.1 Agraylea sexmaculata
ATATATATATATGTGTGCAGACAAAAATGCAGGAAACGCCATCGACACGCTCAGGCGATCATTGTGGTCAGGGATTTTATTGTAAACTCGATCATCAGATAACCGTAAGTTATATGTATACATGTTAATTTATTCACAAATTCTTAACTGTTCAAACCTCCACCGCCGGCGACAGTTATTATAATAAATCATCCCGATTTATTGCGTCTAGAATAATAATAAGTAAGAATAATAAGCCGCCGTCGTTCGATATATTTGATGGATATATAAATATGAAGATAGCGGACCAAGGAGACGAGTCTGAGTGAGACATTTTATGTTGCCGCCGTCAAACTAGACACAAATTTTTAGTATAAATGTGTTTGTTTCAAATAGTGTTGGTGTACAACTTGTTTTTAATTGAAACGAAAATATTTTTACTGTAATTATGTGGGGGCATATGATTTTTAACTTGAGAATCTTCGGTTTAATTAATATATATACAATAAACAAGTATGAGCTCACTTCATGATGTCATCGCATTGGTTCAAGTTCAATTTTAAATTCGAATTTGTCAACACGGTATTGTTGTTTACTTGCAATGTGCGTAGTGAATTTTTGTTGTTTTGTTAAACCTTTTAAAATAATAATTGAAATGTTTAACTAGCCGACTTGGAGCATTAATGGAGGTGTTACATTTAATGTACCATTTTTCTTGCATTTAATTATTTTAAGTTCAATAAAAGACATGTTGTATATTAAATGTAGTAGAAAATGAAAGAAAACTCCTTACCAACAAAAAACACGACTTACTCTTAATAATAACATCTCTATTCACCCCAATCGATTGTAGAATCTAAACAGCACACTTTTTAAATGTGTTTGGGGTGAATAGAGACAACTTTTTTATATGAATAAACCTATAGTGGATACGAATCACAGTCCGCCGTCATATAATACCATCGATCTATTAGCAGACCATGCAACTGGATGTATAAATATCAAGATGGCGGACCAAGCGGACGATTATGAGTGAGATAATTAGAGTTTTGCCTCTGTCTGCGTGGCCTGCTAATATCGATTAGTCACATATGCACTTTTTTTCTTATTCTGGTGTGAACAATCACGGCCCTTTATAAATAATCTCACCCGTCTGCGTTTATATAGTTTGACATTTGCTCTACAGAAAAGAGTATAGTATCGAAACAAACACATGTTCATAATAAAAACTTATCATAAATAAATATGCAATTTTATTAAAAAAAAAAAATGTCTCTATCCACCCCAAATAAAATTAAAAGTGTGCTTTTTACATCTTACAGTCGATTGGGGTGAATAGAGACACACGGTCTTCTGGAATTTTGATTTAAAAAAATACAATATTCGTGTTTCCCTCGTTTGTATTTTCGATTATATAAATATTATAATATTTGTCAATTTTCTCCTTTAAGATTTCCTGTCATCTTATATACACTGAAAAAAGTGCAATTAGGGGGCCCATTTACCCCCATTTGCTATTCTATACCTAATTTATACACCAATATTAGTTTTAGAAATTTCAATAAAAAACATTTTATCATTGCAGTGACCCTCCGAAATGTTTACAGTTTAATTATAAGAAACCTTGTGTATTAAAAAAAACGCGTTTTAATTATAATAAAAATCATACCAATATGTAAAAATATTTAAGTATTTATAGTTGTTCACCTTGCAAATTTATTTTTATAGGTTTATTGGCCTCGCCCATTTTTTTGGATCTTGTCATTTAATTATTTTTTTAATAATAATATTTTTTTGGAAATAATTAGCAAGGTTAAATTATATAATAAACAGATTGTGTTTCGATAATCACAACAGTTTGTCTACACGTTCGTGAAATTAAATATAGTTTTTTTTACACCGAAAAATAACCACGTTTACGATGAAAAACCACAGCAAACAAATTGTTAAGAAAGAGCAACTTTCACCACGTAGTTTCGTAACCAGCCAATACTTTATTAAGACTAGACGTATAACTATAACTAATATGGATTTGAGAGACTTTTAAGGCGCGGTTATGATAACTCGCACTATTCGTGTCGTCGGTTTTCTATATATTTAGTATAAAACACCTGTGTTTGTCAATGTGTAGTTATAATTAAGGTCAACTTTGAAAGTGAGCACACCTGAGAGGCGACGAACAGGTGATTGCAAAGGTCAAAAGTCACTTTAGAGACACTCTCAGTTAAATAATATTTACGGTATTCAGGGCTTTTAGCATTTCATTGAATAGCGGACTTCACAGTTACAGTTATATCCACGCCGCAATACTCGATATAACTATGATTGCTATTTGCTATTGGGGGTTAATGTACGGTAGTTATAAACAAATATAAATTACTAGGGTCATTTTAATTGAAATTTTCAATTTGATTTTTTATAGGAATCAAGAAGTTTGAATCACAATATTTAATAAGCGAGTTTATTCCCAATAAAAAATGGTTTTGTTAGAATTTTCATTTATTATGCATTATTAAATAATTTTAAATTAATTTAATAGTATTAATATGTTTTAGATATGTATTAATTGTACAAAAATAATTAAATAAAATATTATTCTTCCATCTGGTAACACTCATGGTTGAGGGCAGACATATAACATACACACACGCTAAGTACTTATATATAAATTATTCGCTTAGTCTGCGCACAGTGGGTGCAATTTAATTAATTAGTTGGAAATTTTGTTAAATAAATATCTTGCAGGGTATTAAAATATCAAGACTACATTTTTAAATAATAATTATTACGGATTTAGCAAAATTTAGACATAATCAGAAGTCATTTATAGTGTTGCTGTGTGGCCAATCATGGCCATTGGTAAGTTATCTCTTAGGTAATATCTAAAGTTTGACATTTGCTCTACAAATAATAATATACAAACACACATTTATTCTAAAAAATGTCTCTCCATTCACACCAGAAGTTAAAAAGTGTGTTGTTTATATTGTCCAATAGTTTGGGGTGAATAGAGACAGGTATTTTTATTATTATTAAGTCGTGTTGGTCTCAATTGGTCGCATATTGTATCGTAATTACTCTATATTTCTTATATTATGTACATATTTAAAACTGTCTCTATTCACCCCAATCAAATGTGTTGGTTCTATTGTCCGATACATTGGGGTGAATAGAGACAGGTATTTTTATTATTATTATATGTAAAAAATAGTGTTGGTCTCAATTAGTCGCATATTGCTCTACAAAAAATATCATAATATTTTATAACATAATTCGATACAAGGACATTTGTACTAAAAATTGTCTCTATTCACCCCATATAGATTACAAAGTGAGCTTTTTATATTCTTCAGTCGATTGGGGTGAATAGGGACACGAGAGGTATTTTTTTTATTATTATATGTATAAAGATAAGCAATTGGGAATTAATGTTGTTCTCAATTAGTAGCATATTGTGTGATTTATTTATTTATAAATACATATTATTATTATATCACACTGAAGTACCACTAAACCATTACGGGGGATCCCAATTCGCACTGTATATTAAGTTATACTCTTTGTTTCTTATGTTTGTAGAGCAATTTATTAAAATTTTCGCAAATTGGTGAGATTGTACTGTTGTGGTGTGCTTCTGAACATGATTTATTATTCAAATTATATTTACAGACCAAATGTTAAATTTAATCATGTGTAAAGTAACAACTGCGATTTGTGAGGACATAAAATAATATAATAGTGTAAATTTGCTCTACAAGTATGTATAAGAAATGAAGAGTATTTATTTTATAATTTTATGAGGTAATTCAATAAAATAAATCCATAATAATTTATTATTAAAAATGTAGTATTGATATTTTAATACCCTAAGTTGGCGACGTCACTAAGCTATCAAATATAACTAAGCACGGAAAAACCCGGCCTTTATATTATTTTAGCACATCGACATTTAAACAAGTGCGAATGCACGATCTTTTGTTCTCGTCTCAATAGTTTTTTTTTTTTTGTCGGTGTTTCAAAATCAGGTCGACTGAATATAAAACAACTAACTAATGCTGAACACATTTTTGTCAAATATATATATATATATATATATATATATATATATATGTATGTATATATATATATTGGCTCATCTGTTAGTGATATCCATATTTACCTACACTAATAAGAATAAGCCCCTGTCATTCAATTGTAATACAAAATAAAAATAATAATTATCGGACATACAATTTTACACTACATATAACAAACACCTTGAGCTTTTATATATATTACATACTTATAATGGAAATATCACTATTGTTGAATGAATGCTGAGAAGTCTGATTAGTATTAAAACAATCACCATATAATCACAGCCGTTTGCGTGTTTTATCCGTGTATGTGACCAATTGAGACCAACACTAATTACTAATTGCCTTACAGCACTTCCAATGTCCCTATTCACCCCCATATATATATATATATATATATATATATATATATATATATATATATATATATATATATATATATATATATATATATTTTTTTTGGTTGATAAATTTAATCGCACTAAATAAAAAGTAGCCGTCCGTTAAGTTTATTTCACGGTTGGACGTTTTTATATGTCGAGATCGGCGATCGTGTAATTGCAGTAGTATAGTGTGATCAGGGCCTTAGGATTGTGAGGTCAGGTGTTGGGCTGACTACCCACTCATGTCCGCGGCTACACTTTAGTTACCTTTAAGTACCGTAGTTTTAACTGGAGTAGTTATCAGAGCGTAAGCTTTTGACGGCGCGCCGTTAAACAACCCGATTATGATAATACAAAATAATGTTTACTATACAGGACAAACTAAAGCCTGGACACACTATCGCGGGGATAGTAGATATATATATATATATATCTCCATATATCATATACTCCTCTTATATATATATATATATATATATATATATATATATATATATATATATATATATGCCTATATATATACTAACTAAGAGAGTAACTGATATAAGAATACCCATATTTTCCAATTTAAAAAATAAATAAATAGCAATTTAACAATACCTTTTTAACTAAAGAAAATACCACGAAAAGGACTTTAAGTGTGATTATAGTTATACGGTTCTGGTGCGATGGTCTTGTGGCAAATTGTACTGTAACTCAAAACACTGATTTTAATAATTATATATTACTATATTTTTTATGTTTGTAGAGCAAATGTCAAGCTCAGAGGTGTGATAACTTACGAAAGACTATGCTTAATGTGATATACGTTTGCTGTAAATTATAACCAATAGAAATTTTACAACAGATGAAAGTATGTACATTTTTTTATGCATATGCGACCAATTGAGACCAACACTAATAAACAATGTCCCCATTCACCCCAATAGACTATAAACAGATCAATCAGTTTCGAATTATATTATAATATTACAATATCATTTGAATCACCTGGATTAAACAGCACACTTTTTACAAATTTTTAGCTTAAATGTGTTTTGGTTTGTTTTAGTTGGTACACATAACATACACACACCTCAAGCAATTATATATATATATTATTATATGATAAATGTATTGGAAGAGGAAAAGATAACTCCTCATCTTTCTCTCGCCAACGACACGACTTACTCTTAATAATTAAAATGTCTCCATTCACCCCATTCGACTAGAGAATACATAAAAAACATACTTTTTAAATCTGTTTGGGGTGAATAGAGACAAATGTTTTACTATTAACTATTTTATACTATGTTTCTAGTCCAAATTTCGAAATTTAATTATGCCCAGAAAGACAATATCACTAATCACACGCGTTTGCGGTAGGATAATTCTTCTATGAGTCTATAGTTTGCTGTTTTTTTTCATCCTTCATCTTCTTTTTTATTTTATTATCCATTGTAACGCATTAGATTATCTGTAAGGTTGGAGAATAACAAAAACAACTTGATGATGTCATCGCATTAGTTCAAGGTCAAGTTCAATTTCGAATCTGTCAACAAGGTATTGTTGTTTACTTACAATGTGCGTAGTGTATTTTGGTTGAAATTACGCTGTACCGTACTTTGTTTACATATTCAAATTAGGCGGTCAATCACCTAATAAGTAAATTCTCAAACTTTTTTAAAATAATAATTAAAAACTGAAAAGTTTAACTAGTCGACTTGGACCATTAATCACGGTGTGGTTGTGTTGCATTTAATTTACTATTCCTTACATTCAATTATTTTAAGTTCAATAAAAGGCATGTTGTATATAACATACGCACACCTCAAACGATTATATATTATGTTGAATGTATTAGAAGAGGAAAGACAAGTCGTCACCTTGAGCGTTGTTGTGTATCCATAATTACCGGCGCATTTACCGGATGTTTGTGTTAGGAAACAGATGGTGTCCATCATCATCAGCAGCAGCATATTGATTGTGTGATGTAACGCGACCCGCATCGATCGCATTCGATGGATCGAGTCGTTGCATTCTCCGCGGTTAGATTCTCAAGTGTGCCATCTCATCTTGCATAGGCTTTCTCCTATCAATATTTCGCAACGGACAATCTCATTAACCGTTGCGATACCAAGTCGTGACCCGCTCCTCCCATTCCATTATAATTCCTGTAAATTAAAACATACTTGTGCACAGAACCTATCACCTGAATATCGTATGTACTAACCTTAGACATTCAAATTATTTTATCTTATATATACAATCATAGTGCAGTTATTATTAGGGCTTTAACATTAGGTTGGGTTAAAGAGCAGGAGGGATAGTATCGGAAATACTATCCAGCAAGCCTGTGGGTAAGAGAAGGCAGGGTAGACCTAGGCTAAGGTAAGGTAGTTAGGAGTTTAGGAATTAATAACTGGAGGAGCATTAAGTGGAAGATGCTGGTACGGGAAGCCTTGGTTCATCACTGAACTGGAGTGCTTATGATGATGATGATGATATACAATCATAATAGTAAAGCATGAACCATCATCACCTTGCCATTACAGGAAAAACCTAATGCGGTTCGGCAATGATGGACATTTGTCAGTATTATAGAAAAAAAATTAGTTAAGGAATTCTTTCATTCTTTGGCATTCCATGCATTCAAAAGAACAATATATCTGTTTAATGGGGAGTGACAGTGTATGTTAGTGTGGGTCCTAGGGGTTGCAAACAAGGAGTGAGAGCGACCGCGCGTATAATTCTCGAGAACAAACAAACTGATTGCGACTAAGTATATCTGGGATTGATAACTGGCCTCTAATCACAAGAAAAACCAATCGCATCAGTGCCACATCTCTGCGGAGCTCGAGAGAGTCATACCCGAGCATTCCCATAAGGAATTTAACATTAGATATCGCAAATCATATAAATAATTCGTGTAGACCGTGTATTGTTGCACTCTTCTCTCCTATTCGATAAAGGCATAAGTGTGTCTCCCTCACTCAACATATTTCTAGTGACCACTGAGAGTGGTTGTGATATTATTAAAACGCAATAATATTTTAAACGTGTTAAAGAAGTAATATTTGGTAAAAAGTGAGCCTGGATGTATTTGAGTGTATGTTTGAGTCCATATGACATGTAGTAACAATGCATTTACCCATTTTACTGTGAAATATAACTGAAGATATGAAGAGACATGTTTACAGTATAATGTTTGCCAGGTAACTCAGGTTTTTGACCACTTGATCCACTTGAACTGAACACGCATTTAGCCACTCGTGCGATATCTTATGTTTATATATATGCGACAAGCTGATTAAACAAGTATGATCGGGGTGAACAGAATCATTAGACATTTGCTCTACAAATATAAGAAACAATTTTATTCAAATAAAGTATCCTGTAAACTTATGTAAAACTGGTGAAAGGATGATTTACATTTCCAATATAATAATAATAATATATTATCCGCCTTTTACTGCAAACGAGGAAATTATTAATGAATAAATCGACATTGTTGTATTATAAATGTTCTAATATTAGATTCGGTTCCGTTGGTTAAGTAACTGTATCGCGATCCCGGTAACTTGTTTTAGTTATTATTGCCTAGTATGCAAACAACTGTTCACCACTGGGCTATGAATCCAGTTCCTCGTCTCGTCCGGTACCGTTTCACCGCTCATCCAACTTCGATTACATATTAACAGTTTAATGTTTATCTAACGGCCACAATTTTAAACTACACTAATTTTCTACTAAGTACATGCGTTCTCTAATAAGCTTGTTTTTTAATACGGTTAAAAATAATTGTAGAGTAAATGTCAATCTTGAAAATTTGTTCAATGGACCCTTTGTCTATTGAGTTAATTTATTCTTATTAATGAATTAAAAAAATAAATGTAGTTTTTTACACGTTGTTGTTTTTTAATTATTTTTTAAAAAATCACCGCACGCCATTGTTTATATATGTTCAGTGGCGTACGGTCGTAATATATTTTTTTATATAATCTAAAAAGTCATCGGATTGAAATGTATTTCTATACGAATGTCTCTATTTACCCCAAGTGTGCTGTTTACATTCTACAATCGATTGGGGTGAATAGAGACATGTGAAGTATTTTTGTTATTATTATACATATGTATAAAAAGAGACAATTGGGAAAAATAGTGTTGGTCTCAATTAGTCGTATTCAAATCGAACGTATTTTCGTGTTTTTCATTTATTTATACAAATGGGAAAATTTGTTTCGCATAACGCATTAAAATTCTGGATTTACTGTTTATTAGGAATAAAGCTTTATTTGTAGAATAGAAAATTGTTGAAAAAACTTAATTGCTGAAAAATATTTTACACTAAATTAATTAATTCAATTTAAATAAAGTATATACTATATTTAAATATACATATGTAACGTTTTCATTTTTTGCTTATTTTAAAAAAATATATCGCACGCCACTGTAATAAATATTCAGTGGCTCACGGAATCTTTAGAAAGTTATCGAATAAAAATCGTATAAAATATTCTGTTAATTAAGAATAAAATAAATGAATAATTTCCGCCGAATTAAAGAAGAAAATTATCTTAATCCAATAAAACTAAATTGCAATATAGTATTTTTACGTTTTCAGTGATTTTTTTTTATTATTAATTAAAAATAATTACAAATCTTTCGTGGTTTTGGAATAGGGTTTGATCCGCCATCTTGGAATCAGCTGTTTCTGTCAAATACGCTGTAGTGAATGTTAAATACGTGAAGTAGTATGAAATAAGACCCCTTTACACACCATACACCCCTAAAATATTCTCAATTAATCCACCCTGTATATTCAGTGATGTACGGTCGTTATATTTTTTATAATCTATTGAAAATTATATCAGTTATCCTTTTTTTTAGGAATTGTCTTAATCCATCAAAACTATTTTAAAAAAAATCATCGCAGGTCACTGTACAAATGAACAGTGGCGTGCGATCAGTCGTATTTTTATCAACCATTTATAATTAATTAACCAGTGTAATAACTCAGTAAAATATTCAGTGACGTACGATCGATAAATTTTTTTTATAATCCATTAAAAATCATATCAAATATCCTATTTATTGGGTATTGTCTTAATCTATCAAAACTTAATTATTCAAAAAATCAACGCACGTCACTGTACAAATGAACAGTGGCGTAGGAATTTTAATCATCCATTTATAATTAATTAACCAAGGGATAAAGATTACAAATATTGTGATCCCACTAAAGTAAAGAAAAAATGATATTTATAAAATCCCAACAGATTAATAAATTTTATACATTAATATAGTGAAGGAAAAAGTGCGTGAAGTTGATATTAAATGACGAACTAAAAAAAAAAGTGTTAAAATGCCTCAATACGACGAGAGTTTCTTCTTGGACGATAACATCAATCAGAGACGGAACAAACGCAGCTACAGGGTGTATAAAAAAGGCCTGTATCCTACAGAAGGCCTGAAAGCTCCAAAGAACAACCTGGATAGATTCAAGGACTTTGGATCCATCACAACCCTCAAAGAAGTTCCGCCCCCAGAGAAGCTGTATTCTAAACCGGTCAATAAGAGCTTCCCTTCCCTCCTCGATGGAGATTACGTGGACAAGTATATCCTGGCGAGGAGTACGTCCACCCTGAAGAGTTATAACGATAACTGCTGCTCGGGAGGCAAGAGTCTGGAGGATCTCCTCTCCAGGAAGGCGTACTCCAGTAGGAACTCCCTGGGATATCTCGCCACTAAGGTCAGGTCTAAAGAGTCACAGATTAACCACTACTCGGTCAACACTGAAAATATTGCTCCCAGGAGGCTCTACGAGAGCAACAGGAAGTCCAGGAAGAGCCTCGAGTCAGGGTCCTACAGGAGACTCGACACGGCCGAGGATAACGAGGATAGCGGCTTCATAGACGATACTAATGGTTTGTTTATTTAAAATATATATATATATATATATATAGTCGTATTCAATATAATGTGTAATGAGTCGTGCTAGCATAGCGTGCGTATACGAATAGAGCTTCATAGTGTTGGTGTACACGCATACGCACCACATGCATACACTCATTATACTATTATATTGAATACGGCTGAAAGAGTATGGCATTATAAATTAAGACGTGGTGAATGGAGACAATTTTGTATAGTGTAATGAGAGTGTGTGAATGAGTCATGCTAGAGCTGATACTTTTGGTGCGTATACGAATAGAGCTATTGGTGTACATGCATACGCACCGCATGCACACACTCATTATACTATTATATTGAATACGACTGAAAGAGTATGGCATTATAAATTAAGACGTGGTGAATGGAGACAATTTTTTTTATTATAATTTTGTATAGTGTAATGAGTCGTGCTAGATAGAGCTGATGATATTGTTGGTGCGTATACGAATAGAGCTTGGTATTATTGGTGTACACGCATACGTACCGCACGCACACACTCATTATACTATTATATTGAATACGGCTGAATGCATATGGCATTATAAATTAAGACGTGGTGAATGGAGACAATTTTGTATAGTGTAATGAGAGAGAGTGTGAATGAGTCGTGCTAGAGTTGATACTTTTGGTGCGTATACGAATAGAGCTATTGTTTTACACGCATACGCACCGCACGCACACACTCATTATACTATTATATTGAATACGGCTGAAAGAGTAAGACATTATAAATTAAGACGTGGTGAATGGAGACAATTTTGTATAGTGTAATGAGAGAGAGAGTGTGAATGAGTCGTGCTAGAGCTGATATTGTTGGTGCGTATACGAATAGAGATAGTGGTGTACATGCATACGCACCGCATGCACACACTCAATATATCTTAAATTTAACATATAATATTTTTACTACAATTATACTCGTCTTAATAACACACACACCTACAATACGGCCGTATTCAATATAATAGTGCAATAACTGATTGTATTAGTGCGTATACGAATAGACTTTGATAGTATTGGTGTACACGCATACGCACCACCAGCACACCCCTAAAATACGGCCGTATTCAATATAATAGTGTAGTAACTGATAGTTTTGGTGCGTATACGAATAGAGCCGGCCGACAAGTGTTTGGTAGTATTGGTCTACACGCATACGCACCACACGCACACACTATCATTACATTATTATATTGAATACGGCCAAAAGAGTATAACATTACCTGTCCCTATTCACCCCAATCGACTTTTAAATATTTTTGTGGTGAATAGAGACATTTAAAAAAAATTATAAATGTATACTTTAATGAGAATGTGTTAGTGAGTCGTACTATAGATGATAGTATTGGTGCGTATACAAATAGAACTATTGGTGTACAGGCATACGCACCACACGCACACACTCTCCTATCACAAATTGAGACTTTCTTTTAATAATAACAACAAATACGAGCGTATCCACTATGAGAGTGTG
>JAGTTH010002515.1:0-22243 GCA_022606485.1 Agraylea sexmaculata
TCTCAGTATTTTTGTGTTTGTATTAAAATTTTCAATTACCCTGAAGCCAAGAACATGTTTTCAACTTGTCCCATATCACTTCCGTAAAATTCTCTGACTCCAAGTGTCTCGAAGAACTCTTTTACCGGAGTCATGGAGTAGCAGCCGGCTAATGGTATTCTAGGATAGTGTAAAATAAATGCTAGGCACATTTCTTGTTTTGAAGAATAACCACCAAGAGTTGGATGTGCTCGGCCGCTTGTATCATAAGAACATTCAGTTATCATTGCGTCACCTGGTAATACATTTCTTTCTTCTAATAAAATCCTAGACTGCTGATTCTTGTAGTCGTAATGGTCATCCTAAATTAATTAAAATAATTATATATAAGGATCAGAAAATACATTTCTATGAATTTCATTGTTTTGTCTCCACGAGGAGACATTGTCAAAGCGATGGTCTAATAAAGTCTTCATTAGACTCTAACTTTTTTTTAGAGTAACCAGTCACCAAAAAAACGAAATTCATTGAGTTCATTAAAATACATAATGTATATCACTTACACTAGAAATTTTGGGAAGTTCCTGTCCATTTCTGACATGTCTTAAAGAAAGCTGTCTCCCAGTACTGTGAGAATGTAGTAATACTGACACTATATTGATACCATCACTGGGAAACATCTATAAATTGATAATAAATTTTAGAAGAAATTAAATACATTATCAGAAAAATTTACGTACAGATTCTGTGCATGGTTCCGAGCAATATCCAGCTGATTTGTATCTTTTTTGTCTTCCGGGAAGGACGTGAAGTGGCGATACTGTTATTCCGTTTACCATAATACCGGCATCATGTGGTCTTAGATTACTAGTATAAATAATACTGAGTCCCGAGTTATCGACAACTATTTCAAGGGTGGGGTTTTCGTAATGAATTTCAAGCTTGTAATATATAACTCCACGAGGGTCTCCGAGCGGTATACCGACATGTTCAGGGAACATCTCTCCTATTAAATTTAAAAATTATTAAATAAATTCAAGGGTTAATATGTATGAAAATTACCTTTAGAGCCAATAGCCCAAGCAGCAACCGGTGCTAAACACGAAGTCCACTCTCTGGGCATATCTGGACCAAATGAGCCCGGTTGTGTTGCCCATCTTTCCCATTGAGGATCTTCACCTTCAGAATCTAGAGAGCACTCGTGAAGTACAATGTGTCTCACTGCTTTACCGGCGACCGGTTTAAAACCAACAATGTGATGTTTCCTGCCTAAAGTGGGAGCTTTGAATATTTTGCACCAGAACATTGTTGCCGAGTTCTCTTCAAAAACAAACTGAAAATATTCAAATAAAATTAAGTATCTTTGATCGTCGGTGTGATGAATTATATTAAATGACTTACATCTTTCATTAACACATCCCATCTCTGAAAATCATGGTTATCTTTCATCTTCATCTGAGAAGATTGCATGGTTATTTGTGGTTTCGGAGTAGGAGCCGGTGGATCCAGTAGATGAAGAGTTCTACTTCCCATCCATCCTTTCCAGCCGCCTCCACGAGGATCTCCACTTCCAACTGACCATTGCACCGTTATGGGTTCAGACTGTAACAAAATATAATTATATTAAACAGTTCATGTCATTTACATTACTAATCCGTACCCCGATAACAATATCATGAGGATCACAGGTATCAATGGGTCTTCTATATTCAACAACTAAGTGGGTGTGATTCTTTAGACCGAAAACCAACTCATAATCCTGAGAATAATCTGCCATCGGTATTTGATTCACCAAATGACAATCCTGAAACAAAATAAAAACAATTCAATCATATAAATAAAGTTTGTAATTGGCTTTTTTGATTTATTGTCTGCTGAAATAGTTTCTGTACAACAAAACTGTCAGACTTTCGGATCATATTTTCGTTACTGAAAGTTTCACAAACAATCCGGCAACTGTCAGACCTTTGGGTTAAGTTATTTATGAAATAATCAACTAATTGGAAAATAGTGTTTCAACAAAACTAAAATAGTACGGGGATTTATATATTATTTGTGGCATAGCGACCAACTTCTCATTAAATTCAAGAAATATTCAGGATTTATTTTATTAATACTGATATGCAAAAAAATAATAATTTGACAGGAATTCTTCTTTGTTATAGATGTCGAATGGAGGGAAATGTAATTAGTCGAAATGTTAATTAGACATTTGTAAAAGGACATTCTAGGCTTTTTTTTAACTATACACACGATTGTTTTTATAAATGATGGAATGAATGAAGAGGAGGAGTCACTGGACAAGAACGAGATCCCTAAACAATGAATGAAGGCTCTGTTTATACTCTTATTGTATGCAAAACAGTTATAAAAAGTTACAAATGAATCCAGCGACAAAAGATTGAATTAATCTATTGGAACGGAGTTTCTTACAATCATTCAAATTCGGCCTTTACAAATTAATAATTTATTTTCGAAAGTTCTCCAGTGCGCATTTAATATGTGTATATTTATAAATGTAATAATAGTGGTCGAGGGTGTAAAAGGGCGACAGCTGTTTCGCAGGTGTTGAACAAACCTTGACTCAATCATCACAAATTTCATCGAAAACTACACATCGAATATTCAATGTATCGTGTAGCGATACCACCGATATATTAGCAGGCCATACAACTGGATGTATACATATCAAGATGGCGGATTCTCGATACAGAAGTACATCGCTCTTCATTACTGTTGTATAAACACTGTTGCCTCCAGTAAAGCTAATCTGCTGGATAAAGTAAACACTTTAACCGATATATTATCAAGCCATACAACTGGATATATAAATATCAATATGACGGATCAAGCAGATGAGTTTGATTGAGGCAACACTGTAATGGAGAGCGATTTACACCTCTATCGAGAATTCACACGAATTAACATTAATCGCTTAAAACTTAGTATTTTCTCGCTCAGATTCGTCTACTTGGTCCGCCATATTGATATTTATACATCCAGTTGTATAGCCTGTTAATATATCGGTGGTATCGGTTTAGCTAATTATGCTTTTACGCCTTCCACGACAATACTATGATGAGTTTAGGCGCAAGATTGGTATTGGAAATTAATTACTGCAAACGGCTGTGATTGATGATGTTATAGTGTGATAATTTAAGGTCGTTGATAAGTAACCACGCTTTTGCGCATGTCTAAAGCAGTATAAATATAATAAATGATGTTGTTATTAGGCATGGCACAGACATGAGTGCTCTTTAATGCTCGATAATGTATTTCCGCCAATGAGAGAACGAGTGCTTATCACTGATTGGCGCTCGTTTTTGTTTACATTTCTCTCATTGGCGGAGAGACAAGAAGTACCAAAGAGCACTTGTGTCTGTGCCGTGCCTTACAGTTACACAACAATCGAGTAATAATCAGGATAGTGTTTGTAGCAATCCACAACACTCTTTGTTTTTCTTTAGAAAATAAGGTAAAATGAATAATAATATATATTTGAATATCATACAAAGTCTGACCCACGCTTAATGGTTGGCCCGGTCTATTGCGGCGCTTTTGATACAATTTTCGACGAATTACATTCGACTATATATTATATATATTTTTTAATTTAACGATATAATTGTATAGGCAGCTGTTCGTCAAAGGCACGTTCTGCAAATTTACTACTTCTCATAAAGAAATGCGCACTTTTCCTTAATTTAAATAATATGCCTATATTGTGAATGAAGTCCTTTGTCCTCATTTTTTAAATTGTAATATTTTTGATGAACCACTTCTGCTACTATTATTATATAGAATATATAAATAACAGTTGGTAAAACGGCAGATGTTCAAGCACGAGCCGATTGTTCGTCTTCATACAAAGAATTCACCCCAAAAATATCTCTCTATTGAGCAAAATGGCCTCTTAAAATGGGTATTGATAATAATTTTGCGGTGAGACCAAGCAGGACTATTCGCGGCATTCTAATCTAGCATCAATGGTTTTAATGGGTATCGAAAAAATAATTAATATTTTTTAATAATAAACATACCCAATCCATATGTTATAAGATTTTTCTGTTAATATTCGAAAATTCAAAAAGCACATAATAAAAATGTAAGCGGCGCAGTGCTCTACAATTGTGAGCACTTGAAAACCTGTTTTAACGACAGTCAAAATGTGTACATTCTTATTATTTCTTTTATTTATAAGAACAAGCACTAGATTAGGAATATAATATGAGGTATTCAGAATCAAAAGCTCCTAAATCTATAATAGTTGCTTATAAAAACACCATAAATTCATCTAATTGTTCTCGATTTTAATTTAAAAAATGTATTTGGAAGCCTTTGACTCTCAAACTTATTACAAATTATTTAATTTTTTTTTCAAGCATCCAGAATCAAAAGCTCCTAAATCTAACATATAATATTTGCTTATAAAAATACCATAAATTCATCTAATTGTTCTCGATTTTAATTTAAAAAATGTATTTGGAAGCCTTTGACTCTCAAACTTTTTACAAATTATTTAATTTTTTTTTCAAGCATCCAGAATCAAAAGCTCCTAAATCTAACATATAATATTTGCTTATAAAAATACCATAAATTCATCTGATTGTTCTCCAATTTAATATATAAAAAACTATATTTGGAAGCTTTTGATTCTGAACCCATCATATTAATTCAGTAAATCAGTTATTGGTATTCATGTGATTGTTATAAAATAACAATCCGTGTGCAAATGATTATGTTGAAATATTTTTTACATTCACACATTCGTGTCACGTTCGGCTTGTCCATCTGCAATAAGTACAGAATACTAAATAATATATAAATTTGTTTTCTAGTATATTATTCTTAAGTGCTGAAAGACTTTTGTGTCGGTTGTTTTACAATTCGTCTCGTGAGACAAATACAAAAAAGTTCACATACACATAATAGTTTTGGATGTATTTATGAGAAAATCCATCATTTAAATTTTAAACGTTGAAAAGTATTTTAGTTGGCCATATTGGGTTTAAATCTGTATGTTTTCAAAATTATTAATCCAGTATTAAAATATGTCTTTAACTGAACTTCAAATAATTTAGAGGCAATGTCAAAATTATCGCATTTTTTATTATGACAGTTTGTGAATCTTCAGTTATTATTAATGAGTGAGTACATCACATAAGTATCGTATGGCAACACTGTTCATTTAATTTGCGTAGTTCTTCAACCTGTTATATATTGTTATATTCTTAAAAGAACGAGTCAGTATGTACAAAAAAACCGTTACAAAAAAAATCTTAATTATAACAAATTTAAAGGGAGTTAAAATGTAACAAAAATTAATTAACTAAATTCATACCTGTTGGTAGCAATTTCTTTCCGCTAATATTAATATTAATAAGCCGCTGTTTTAATCATAATTTATACATAATATCATATTAATAATTGCAAGACAAACCTACAAGTTTGCAACAAAATATTCAGTAAGACGAAAGTACATACTTTGACATATTCGAGCTCTGCAACGACGTCCTTTATTATTTGATTATTGAATTATTTTATTTCAACCGTCTGATATTTACCCAAAACATCATATGCTATACATCTACACTTATCATACTTATCATAAATTATATATTCACGAGACAAACTAAAAAGTTAAAAAAATTATAAAAATTTAAACCGCACAGTGTTCTACAACTGTGGGCAATTGAAAACCTGTTTTTCCCTTCAATTTGTAGACTCAGAGCAAGTTTATAGATATAATTTTGTGTAAACAAATCATCGTCTATTGGGTAATAAAAACGCAAGTGCATGTATGGATTTTCCCTGTTTCTTGGAAATCCTCTCCAAACTATTAAACATATTAAAAAACAATGTATCGGGGAAATGTATGATATTAAATTTCCTACAAAAAAAAGCATATAAAATGTCCGTTAAAAATGTTTCAGTGAGCGAGTTAACTGATTGTTAAGTCAGTGTCATAATTCTCCATTTACTTTGCTAAGAGACATGCCTGTAATTGAATACTTTCGCTTTGAAATAAAGATTAAGTTGTGTAAATCCGTCGGCAAACGAGCAAATAACTATGTTCTTTTTGTTGATATAAGTACAAAGGAAACAGGTGTAGTGTATTTTGTATATATATATATATGTATGTAGGATCCAAGCCACCCTTAATATAACGACTACCATGAGAAACTACAATATTCCCACGATGATACTAACACCACTAACCACTATTTGGCCTTCATTTCAAATTTAAAGGTTACTCTTATGGAAACCTCGCGTTTATATTGAAACACGTGTTGTTTCGGTCCACAAATACAAAACTAACCGATTGTTTTTCCACGAAAATATGGCCGGAGACAAAAAATATATACACTCTTCTTTATCTGAAGCTTCAGCGCGGGATTCAGTGATTTGGTTCATTTGTAAAGATGTGTTTTATTTGGTATGAATGTGTGTTTTGTGTGTGAAATTTATCGTTTCGATTAACCCTTGACATTGGCTCCTTAAATAATGGAGCTCTTTTTATGGGCTGTTACAAGCAAAATATAATTCTCCCCAAAGAATACCTAATACTAAAGACTATCCAAAAACTATTTTATATAAAACAAATCAAATAAATTATTTGAAATTGATCAATTGAGAATATTTTAAAGAGTGGTAGTAAATCATGGTAAAATAGTGGTAGTAATAAAAAAATATATATATATTTAACATAATATAAACGAGAAAAATACTACTGCATATTTCACAGAAACAGCTGATTTAATTGAAAAGCACGAATATTTTTTATTTAAATATTCACAGTTAATTCAAAGCCACCCTGTATATATAGAATACATTTTCTCTACAGATATAAGAAACAAAAATAGTTTCAATATCAATGGAAATATATATTTTTAAATTATATTCAACCAAACAAGGTAATTAGGAAGTCTTCCTTAAATATATTATCCAGGAATTATATACTTTATAATATGAGACGCACTATAAGGCGCGGCACACACGATGCTCATTGTTGCTTTTTGTATTTCCGCCAATTAGAGAATTGTAAACAAACAAGAGAGCCAATCAGAATCAAGCACTCGTTCTCTTATTGGCTGAGATACAAGAACCAGCATCAAAGAGCACTGATGTCTGTGCCGCGCCTAATGGGGTCTAAAAATTATATAAACAATGAAAAATAAACACTTTCAATTTCCTCTTCTGGTTTTGAATGTGATCTTAAAAAAACATAGTTTTAAATATAAATAAAAAATTTAATAAAAATATACGACAATTTTAGACAACCAATGTGTAAAGTAGATGTAAACAAAGAAATAAAAAGCTCTCAAATTTACTTTATTTTAAATTAATTATATGGATTATGATAATTTACGAAGCGTTTTTTAATCAATATTTTTGCGGGAATTTTAAGGCAACTTTTATAAACCATTGAATATTAAAATCAATTTGGAAATTCGAGTATTGCTGAGCAAACAGGAGAGAAATGATTGAATTACGAGTATTAAAATTGATTTCGAATCGAGTTTTGCTCAGCAAATAATGAGTAGGATTTTATTAAATTCTTATTTTTTATTGGGAAGCATTCGACTGTAAACTTGTTTAAGGGTTCGAAAAACGATCTAAAATATAATCGAGGTGATTTTTCAGGTAGTAGAATCACAATAAATTTAGTAAGCTTTCATTTCATTCAGAATGTCTCATTGAAGTGAAAGATTAAATATGTTAAAATACGCTTCTTGTGCTGAAATTTCAGATTTCAGGGAGCGTCGACCAAGTTTCGTTTGGCTTCTCTTGTGGCAAATAATATCGAATATATATATATAATATTAACGATCTACGTACTTTACGCGAAATCGTATTACATTTTTGATCATTACGAAGCCTTGTAATGTAAAGCAACTTTACAGCCATGTTTTCAAATTAATATCAGAGGCTGTATTTTCTATACTGTTTAGCTCTTCTTAACTTGTACACGAAGTACTCAATGAAGATTTCAGCACTCGTAAAACATTTAATTGGTCAATTATCTACATTTGAGGGAATCGACACCTGGGTTCAAATATTTTTTTTTGTGTACAAGGTGTCCAAAAAAAGATTTGATCAAGCAAAATTCATTAAAGATGACATCCGTCTGTTTTTTTTAAAATAATTTATTAAACAATTTATTATATAGTTTTTTAAACGCTGTGAAAACACAATTTACTGGGCAAAATTAGAAGATTATATAACACTTAAATACAGTTATTGTCTACAATTTATAGTAACCTTTCCATTCGGTTAATATTTTATGATAAAGATACCGTCAAAATGTAGCAAAAATTGCATTTAATTGTCAGCATTATTTTGTAGTATTTAAAAACGGCTTTTTATTTTGTATAATTTAATTTAAATACCTCACATAAAAATGTTACTTACAGATTAAAACATGTATATATTCTGTACACCTAACTTTAATTTATAAGATGTTGTGTATTATTTTAACAGTGTAAAATTCAAATTAAATGATGCAATTTTAATATATATATATTGATATTGTATTTAATTGAAAAATAATATTAAACGAGCACCGATATTATAGAGAAAAATATGTAGTATAAAAAGCTTAATATTTATGGGGATGGGAAAGTCTTATTATCCTTGTTCAAATTGATTAAATTATCGATTTTGAAGACAAATATAACTTCCAAAACTATTAAACATAAATAGTAGCATTTATTTGAAAATTGGGAAAATGTAGCATTATAACAAAATGGAATTTGGCGAAAAATCCCGATCGATCTTCTTGATCCAGGTTTACTCTGATTTCCTGTATTGTAAGGTAAATACTGATTATTAAGTAGGTGAGCTGTGCAACTAGTAATAATTAAGATCACCGACAGGTAAAATAAATTAACGCAATACGCCCTTTTTTCCGTAAAATTACTTTTGTAAATAAACTCAAAACATTTTCCATAAAAAATATATTCGGCATACGCCCTTATTCCACCTACGTCCTCAATCAGGATATGTCTACAAAAAAAAATATTTCCAACATGAAGTATCAATAGAATGTAATAGTTTATTGTGATATTAAATGTATATATTTTTTATTAAACGCTGGAAATATATGAAACTCTTGTGGGGTTGTTGTTCTATATTTCCACCCGTTGACAGTTCGCTACAAACAAATTTAGCGTTTTATTTGAACAATCTCTCATTACAATAATTATTAGATTTTTTTGCAGTTAAAATTTACCGTTATCAATTTTCAACTGTTCCTTTTATAAAGTCCACCCAGGCTTATTCTGATTTTCTGGTTTGTAAAATAATTAAAAAGTGTGCAATTGTTATGTGTGTTATGCTGTCAATGCTGTGCCTTATTAGAGTCTTAAACAGAAGTGTATTTTTCCAATATTAATCTCAAGTTTACTCTGATATCCTTGATCATTGAGAGTTTGTCGATATACTTTAATTAACTACAGATAATTGAATTAGTGCGGCATTAATTAAATTGAATGGTGGGAAAGGAAGGAAGGTGTATTAGATTATGGAGTTTTGTTATTGGGGAGGCCAAGAAATATACCTGAACTCTTAAAAGACGGAAGCACTGAACCAAAGCCTCGGGACATTATCGTGGGAATAGAACCCGGTGCATTGGACTACATTATACCTGCTACTTCTCCACAATTATCATCAGGTATAAGATATATAATTGTCTAAGGTGTGTGTATGTGCGGGTCCTTCAACCATCAGTGTTACCAGATGGAAGAATTATATTTTATATAATTATTTTACTACAATTAATACATATCCAAAATATTGAAACGGGTATTTTGATGCATAATAAATGACAATTCTCAAAAAAACAGTATTAATCGGGAAACTCGCTTTTTAAATATTGTGTTGTCATCATATGAAAACCGTATTAAATTATTATATTTATAATTTACTTTGAAAATTCAAACATGTTCTGAATGAAAAAATAAACAACTTATTACCGTCCTATTAAAAAATTAAGCAGAACATGAAAAAACATTAACAAATTGAAAATTTCAATTAAAATTATCCTAGTATAAAATAATGAGAACACAGGATGTGTTGGATAATTTGCGGTCACTTATATAACCATAGATAGATATAAATATTAGATATCGCATTGCATATAAATAATTCGTGTAAACCCGTGTATTGTTGCACTCTTCTCTCCTATTCGATAAAGGCATAAGTGTGTCTCCCTCACTCAACACATTTCTAGTGACCATTGAGAGTGGTTGTGACAATATTTGGCGATTAAACATGTTAAAGAAGTAGTGTTTGGTAAAAAGTGAGCCTAGGTGTATTTGAGTGTATGTTTGAGTCCATATGACATGTAGTAACAATGCATTTACCCATTTTACTATGAAATATAACTGAAGATATGAACAGACATGTTTACAGTATAATGTTTGCCAGGTAACTCATGTTTTTGGCCACTTGATCCACTTGAACTAAACACGTATTTAGCCACTCATCTTATGAATATAACATGATTTGTGAAAGGAAGTGGTCAATTCATTGTTGGATTCAACTGTCGTGTAATTGGAATAGGAAGGTGTGGGCACTTTGAATTAAATAGATTGGATGTGCTAATTTTTAAAGTCAGGCTTTCTTCTATTAACTGACCCATTTATTCAAATGTTAACGAGTCAATTTAGTCGACAGTGTGTAATTGGTGTTATTTGGTAATTAAAGTTAGGGTGGTTATTTTATTAAGTATTTTCACACGCGTTGACAGGAAAAAGCTAATAGTGTGTGACATCATCACAGATTTGGTCACTCTTCACTGACTCACTCATATATTTAATAGTTTCCACTAAATAATTATTATACAATTATCATAATTTTGTATATTTTATGATTATTCATCATAACTGTGATTAATAATATCTTATTATTATAGATATAATTGTTGAACGCGTGTGTAAGTTGTATGTCTGTACGGATCCATCAACCATCAGTGTTACCAGATGGAAGAATAACTATTTTACTACAATTAATACATATCTAAAATTTCGAAAGGGGTATTTTAATGATATTAATATTAAATTAATTTGTAAATAATATTAGAGATATTTATTAATGCATAATAAATGCCAATTCTCAAAGAAGAGTATTTTTCAAGAAACTCACTTTATAAATATTGTAATAAATGTGTCAATTTATTCAATCAGTGTAAAAATATTAAAATAAAATTATATGTTGGGGAGAGTCGCATACACATTATTCTTTTGCAATTAAAAGTACTAAAAAAACACATTTTTTAATATTAAATACAAGCGTGAAAACAAAAATAGTGTGAAAGCAAGGACCACGTTTGTATTTAAGGCGGGAAAGTCACATTTAAATAAATAAAAACTTCTGGCTACAAAATTAATATATTTTACATGAAATAAAATAAACAATTTATAATCAAATCTTGCGATGAATGTTAAAAAAAATCGCGTCCACCGGTTACGAATTATGTATAAAGCAATTCCAAAATCTATACAAACCAATTGATTGCACAGAAATTAGCAATAACTCTCAAGTTACGTAGCTCACTGTTTTAAGAAACCGATCTAAAGGAATCATTATTTTTTTAGATTTTAGATTAGTTATTTTCATTAGAAATACCGTATATAAAAATATAATACTAATTAAATAATAAATAAATAAATATTTTAGATAACTTTTTAGTAAAAAAAAATCTATTTAAAATAAGGAATTATTAAACTTGTTATACAAACGATTTATTTACATAAAAATACCCCCAAAACAAGGTTGTTTTTTTTATTTTGGAACAAGTATAATATGATCTCTTTTCCACCAATTCTGCCATCTACAGGGCTTTGTCTACTCTATAAAAAAAACTGTCAAAAGCGTTTTTATATCCAATTAATTAAATAAATATGTGTACTGTTTGATCTTTAGATATTTTGTATGTAATTAATTCGTTTCATTGTTTCAATAATTACTTGATTTAAATCATTTATTGATTGGAAGGTGGTTATTCTGAGAAAATACATTTAGATAATACACGCGTTCGTTGGTTATAATATAAATCATGATAAATTGTGAGAACTGTAGAAGTTGTGAAGAATACTGATCAGTATCAAGTCTTGAACGAAATTCAAATTCAAACGATCGACTATTGTACGTGATCAATCTGAATGTGAACACTAAAAATATTATAATAAATGTAATGAACATATTATTTTAATAAAACATAAAATAAAACATGTTATTTCTATTGTATACAACGCTAAAGAAAAGAGGCCAAATCGAATCAGACAGACACAAAATATAATAAATATGGTGGGAATAAAATTGATATTCTCGGTGAAAAGTGAAAGAGAATCAAAGGAGAGGAAATATACAATATTATGTGACTTACAATAAGACTTCTTATATTTGAAAAAAATATATATACACTCAAAAAATACCCTTTCAATAAAATTATCATCCTATTACATTCTATTGATATTTCATGTTGGAAATGTTTTTTTTTTGTAAAAATATTCCAATTGAGGGATTGGTTGGAATAATGGCGTTTATTGAAATTGTCAAAATATATATCATCTAGTAAAAAAATATATTATTTATATGATGATAGGTAACATGTAAAATGTTGAGTTAACTATTACTAGTTACACAAGTCACCGACTTAATAATCAGTGTTTACCTTATAAAACAGGAATTCAGAGTAAATCTGGATCAAAATCGATCGAGATTTTATTAATATTATGATGCAGAATACCGCCAAATGCCATTTTGTTACCTTTTAATGCTACATTTTGCCAATTTTCGAATAATTGCTACTATTTGTATAAAAGTCCTAGTTTTCTACAAAAGCGATAATTTAATTTAATTGACTATTGAGAATTATTGACATATAATCAATTTGAATTAGGATGAACTTTAAATCAGTAAAAATATTTATGAACGATATAAAAAAGGACTTTCCCATATCGGTGCTCATTTAATATTATTTTTCAATTAAATAAAATCGCGTTTTCTTTATTTAATTTGAATTTTTCACTGTTGAAATAAGTACCAAATATAATAAATATTACTAGTTACACAGGTCATCGACTTAATAATCAGTATTTACCTTACAATACAGGGAATCAGAGTAAACCTGGATCAAGATGATCGATCGGGATTTTATTAATTCCCGATCTTAAAGTCGTTTTTTTTTACTTGAGTGGGATTTGAACCCATGGCCACAGTATTTGTAGGCATGCTCCTTATCCCCTAAGCTATTAGGCTGGTTATCCGCTCTTATTCCAATCAACCCTTCGATTATAGTCCATTCATTCTCGATAGAGACAAAATAAGTCTCCAAACTAAGGATACTAACTTATTCAATTAAATGGCAAATTACAGATTACCGTTAATTCAGTCAAATTATTTATATTATGAAGAATTATTTGATTTGTCTCTATCGAAAGACCATTTTTTTAACTTCGGATTAATAATATGGAATTTATAATGTCAGATGCAAATATTTGGATGCTCATTTTTTTATTCTTGTAGTTGTTGTATAAATAGCGTTTATTGTGAAAATCGTTATTTATTTTTCTCAATGTCTCGATTTATTAAATTTTATTTATGTAAAAAATACATGATATTAAATCAACGAAATGGAGACGACCGATGCCTCGAGGGATTTTCATAACCTTGGGTTTATTGAATGTATTAAATGAAAAATATATAAAACTGTCTCTCTTTGTTCAATCCGTAGGGATTTTAAGCCCGATTACAAAAAAAATGCATTAAAATATTTTTTTACAGTCTGCGGTTTAAGGCCTGTGGTTGAATATTTCATACTTTTTGATCTTCGCACGGTTAAAATATGAACATATCTTGGCTCTTACATTAAAATAATTTGGTAAAATAATCTGATCCCAACGGATGTCCTTAGCAAAGGACGGATGCTGTGGACACCGACATTTTATATATCCTTCGAAATCTTGACAACGTTAAAATAAATACAAAATGAACGGTGTTTTAACTCTGGGAATAAATATCAAAGCAACGTCTATTTCCTGTTCTTTCTGACACTTCCTTTACATCCTTCAGTAACAAGCTTTTGCATTCAATACATTCATGTCAATTTATTTAAAAATCAAAACACGATTTTTAGCTGTAATATATATATATATATATATATATATATATATATATAACTATATATATATATAAACTAATATATATATATATATATATATATATATATATATATATATATATATATATATAATTTTTCATTTAATTGAATAAGTTAGTAGTCTTAGTTTGGAGACTTATTTTGTCTCTATCGAGAATGAATGGACTATAATTGAAGGGTGGAGTGGAATAAGGGCGGATAACCAGCCTAATACCTCAGGGGATAAGGAACATGCCTACAAATACTACGGTCATAGGTTCAAATCAATTTCAAAGAAAAAAAAACATTAAGACTGCAAGATCTGGAATAATATTAATAAAATCCCGATCGATCGTCTTGATCCAGGTTTACTCTGATTTCCTGTATTGTAAGGTAAATACTGATTATTAGGTCGGTGACCTGTGTAACTAGTAATAGTTAAAATCACCGGCAGGTAAAATGAATTAACGAAATACGCCTTTTCTCCGTAAAATTACTTTTGGAAATAAACTCAACATTTTCCATGTTACCAATCATCATGTTAGGTATACGCCCTTATTCCACATAGTCCCTCAACGCGATATTTTTACAAAAAAAAATATTTCCAACATGAAATATCAATAGAATATAATACTTTATTGTGATATTAAATGTTTATTTTTTTATTAAACGCTGGAAATATATGAAAGTCTTGAGCGCGCGCAGTTAATTGTGAAATTGCAGGTGTTTTTATATATTTCCACCCGTTGACAGTTCGCCACAAACAAATTTTTGCGTTCCGTTCGGCCGAGGCTTTACTATCATTCGAAACGAGCTAATTTTCCTCGTTAACGTTTCCAATTTTAAACTGTGCATGTTTTATAAATTTTACCCAGGATTATTCTGATTTCGTGTTTTTTTTTTATAAAATTACAAAGTGTGCTATTGTTATAGATTGACAATAGGTTAAATTCAATACTAAAACCCTTCGAGATGGTTTCATGCTTATTTTTATTTTGGCAACATCAAAAAAGTTAATAAGTATAAATATGGTGTAAAACTTTGGATTCCTAGGCGTGCGTCACGTAAACGTACACCGTAAAGACGGTAATAGAGTTGCTTTGCTGTACTTTTGATCGGTTTCTTGTTAATTAGTGCCTCGACCGAGGCTCAGACGAGGCATTAACTAACTAAAAATCAGTAATAAGTAACTCTACTATCGTATTTACAGTGACGTATGCCTGGGAATCCATTACATTACGCTTGAGGAATATTAAAAATTTATTTCCAAAGCAGGGGATCTTCTACCGAATGTATGCAAATCATTGTGCATTGGCCACCGCGTAGCTGCTATTTATATATTGTGAATAGAATTATATTTTCCCCCAGCATGATATTAATGAGCGCATGTCGCAATACATAATACAGGATGGGATGAGCATAATTGAGTGCTTCCGAAACAGGTGCTTCATAATGTGTATATAATTAGAACGGCAGGTATTTGAAGCTCAGCCTTTGACTCGAAGGCTTCTCATTGAGACTATTGAGAGCCAAGTCCAGATAAATGCTTCTCTCATCAAAATAATAGCAAGCTTTGAACACTT
Organism: Agraylea sexmaculata; assembly: GCA_022606485.1. Taxonomy (NCBI): domain Eukaryota; kingdom Metazoa; phylum Arthropoda; class Insecta; order Trichoptera; family Hydroptilidae; genus Agraylea; species Agraylea sexmaculata. The sequence continues at coordinate 15,706 of JAGTTH010002515.1, forward strand.
CTGGCCACGCGATCAACATCCAGACTCAACCAGACACGCACATTTCGTGTTCAGGACGAATCAAGGACGCCATATTTGCAGGCCTATACATACATACATAGCACGGGTATACCGAATATATTTTCCCCCAGATTAAAAAATAGATGTGGTTGTATTTAATGAGAAATTTTAAGTCTCTTTTATTTATATACATCCTTCCCGTTTCTGCATGGAGTACGATAAGAGGGTTGGTAGATGAAAAATTATTGTATAGTGTATGGCCTTGTTTGACCGAACAAGTGATTAAATATCAATATGGCGGACCAAGTAGATGAGTTTGACAGAGACACTAATTGTCTTGAATATATGCGAAAATACTATAAGACACTCTTGATCAATAGCATCTATTTAATAGTCATTTTATAAATTTTATGTATAAAGTGTTGACATATGAAGTACGGTGTTGCCACGTGGAAAAATAATAATTCATATAATTTATATGAATTATTATTTTTAATCTAATTAATCATCAAAAGTTAAATCTTTCTAAACGGGTATTTTAACAATAATATGATATCAACATATTTTTAAAGATATTAGAGAATGCATAATAATGAATATATAATTTTTAAAATGAAATAATTCTTGATGAAAAAAACCACTATAACCAATATTACCGATATATCGACAGGCCATACAACTGGATGTATACATATCAAGATGGCGGACCAAGCAAATGAGTTTGACTGAGGCAACGAATTAATTAAGAGCGATGTACACTTTTATCCAGAATTCAGACGAACTAACAATTAGTATTGTCTCACTCAGACTCTTCTACTTGGTCCGCCATCTTGATATTTATACATCCAGTTGTATGACCTGTCAATAAATCGAAGATATTTGAAAAGCAAAAAGGGCTGTATTTTTTTATCATGAAAAAATATCTGGCTTTATTAGGTACATTAGACTCGTCTGCTTGGTCCGCCATCTTGATATTTATACATCCAGTTGTCTAGCATTCTTATCAGCGGTAATAAATAATTAAAATATAAAGCTATTAGCTAAAATAAAGTTTGATCCATTATTATTAGTTGGGAAATAAATTTCTCTCTTTCATTTTGTGCAATCAACTGCTTGTAGAAAGGATTTTTTCTACAAGCAGTTGATTCCACAAAATAACCGACAACTCTCGAGTTACGTAGCTCACTATTTAACATATCCTTAGTGAAAATTAATTAAATTTGAATCGACAGCACCAATAGATTAAAATCCGATCGTGTGCATTTTACAATACACTTTCCAGACGGTGACTTTTTCAGTACGACAAACTTATTCTAGCATCATTCCAACTTTTTAAAGATATCCAAAAGTTATGATTTGCCGAGTTCCGCAAAATAGGCTTGTTTTTTCGACGATGATTTCGCGAATCGCTTTCGTCAGGTGATATTTTTTTTTTCACATTTGAAAACTTGTTCAATTCCCCCAAAACAGGCATAGAGTAATCATCCAACTAGATTTGTGTATTTTATAGTAATCAAGTCGGCTGTATTGATTATTGGACTTGTTAATAGTTATGCTTTGTCGGTATTAATTAAACATGCTGATATGTCAACGAGCTTTCAACAAATTGAAATAAAATAATCGTTCAAGAAACAATCCGATGAATGAGTAAATATTGAATTGTTTAAATGCACAGGTGTGAACGTCAAATATAACCTGATCAATGCATCATCACGATCTTTCCGCGATTATTAATTATTAATATTTATCAAATAAGGAATGGCAAGCCTTAAATGCCACGAGTCCTGAATACTAATCAATCTTGATCTGGCTTTCGTATTAATTAACGCGAAATTGCGTATCACGAACTCAATCAATACACCAGAACGCTAATGTATCTATTATTATTATACTGAAAATATTGATTTTTTATTTCATACTCATTATCAGAGTCCGCCAAAAATAAGCACTTATTTTTATGAATGAGTAGCTCTGAAAAAAGTGGCAAAATGGCTCTTAAAATAAAAAAAATAGCAATGTTAAGTGGCACTTATATTTCACTTTTGTGAAAAATTATATGTTAGAATAGTATAAATTAACCACTGATAAATTGATTTCGTTATTCAACTAAAATATTTATATTTTTTTTAATAAATTAATTATATTGTTTACATACTAAATTAAGATGAAATGGTGTTATGAAACTGGTGTTATGAAATGAAAATTTTTACTCTAAAAAATGGTAGGTGTATCAAAAATACAAAGAAATATTCTTCATATTTTTATATTATTCAATTTCACATTTTGTGTCACATTCTTGATGATTTTTTTAAAGATATACATATAAAAAACCGATATCTTACATCCCCTATAAATATTTCTACTAACTGAAAGTTTGTCCTGAATACATGAGCATAGAGTACATTACATAAAAACACAAATTAATTTCATGAAAACAATTCTCTCAGATTTATTTTTTTATTGAGTGGTAGAGATACGAAAAAAATATTTTTTTAAAAGAATATTAATGTTTTTTCGCTTATATTTGCGATACCCTACCACCCCTTATTAAATAAAAAAGTCACAAAAATGTCCCACAACTGTTTACCTTTACCTTTAATTAGCTTTACAATTTAATCATTTAGTTGTTTGTCTATATTGTGAGCGAACCAAGTATAGTTATAGGAAATATTCAGCAATCATTAATCAAAGCTTTAAGCTTGTCGCTTACACGATGAAAGATTATCGATTAATTGGTAAACAAATCGCAAAAAACAGTTATTTTCTCTATTTAATTATTTATATATAATACCTACGCTCTTTATTAATGATTAATTTCCTTCAATATTTTATTAGAAGTATGAATTATACAATAGTATTGGAATTACCTGATTGGTAATAGTGACAAAGGATAATGAAACCCTCTTCTGATAAGTCTACTTTGTGACATGTCACATTTAAACCTAATACTATTACTGCAGACAAATCAGAAAATTGGTATTATATATTGACTCATTGATATATTATAAATATTAAAAAAAACAACTCAATGAAGAATCACCTTTAGAGAATCGTAGGATTATGTTTTGTTGATAAATATTTTGGCGCGAAAATTTAATGTGTACATTATTTTTTAATATCACCTGTATTAAATCAAGACGATAAGGATTTTATTAATATTCTTCCCGATTTCCCAGTCGTAATAACCGATCAACTGTTTTTTTTACTTGAGCGGGATTTGAACCTACAGTACTACTAGTATTTAGCCTTATCTTCTGAGCTATTTTACCTTAGTATACTTTTTTTACATATAAAGTGAACCTGATGAGAATATTTTAAAAGGGGTAGGGTATCCCAAAAATCAATTAAAATAATATTGGCGGCAATAAATATGGTTGTCACTAACAGGTGTGAATTTATTATTAAAAAGAGTTACATTTTTGGAATACCTTAAAAATGGTTTACTCCGGGTTTATAATTAAGAGTAAAATCGCATATTAAAAAAAAAGTTGAATTATGATTTTCATACATACAACATGTTTTTAATTGATCTTCAAGTATTTTAAAGGCTTTCGTGCAATGCAAACACGACTACAATAATTTAAGGCCGGTTCCTTCATGTAGCTCTAAATTCGCGAGCTACATGACTACTATTTATATGAATTTCGAGTCATATTTTTGCATTCCGTTTTTTAAACTGTGTTAAAGTTAAAGCCGATGTTTAGATTGAAGCTATTCAGGTGCAGCTGATATGAGTTGGTCATGAAATGTCACTCAAATGGAGGAGGAACTATAGCACGAGTTTTGCTTTAGGGTCAGTTTAAATCGTGTGCTACGTGGCAAGAGATACGTACGAATCTCGTAATATATACAAATATTCTGTTTCTTCAGCGCCTATATCCAAAGCTATAGTCGAGCGGTTTCGATGTGTGTATCGCAGGCATTCAAGAGAACTTACAAACAACTCGAGTCAAAGCGACGCGTTCGGCACGAAACTAGAATGGGGGATAACACGAGATTTAAATATAACACCGAGGATATCGGCGAGCTGGATTTTGACAGTTGGTAGCACGAGTTACATCTTGAAGAAACTCATTTGGCGCGTAAATCGCCGAGTGACACGTGCTCGAGATTTAACACGAGTTGAAGAAACCGGGACTTAGCTTTTATAACTCGCTTAAATAAGATATGACAGTTTGTAACACGACCTAAATCTTGAAGAAACGCGTTTTGCGGGTAAATCGCCGTGTAACACACGCTCGAGATTTAACTCGCTTTTGTGTTACTGGCACATCTTCTAATGATTTAAATAAAAATATAATTATTATATTGAAAAACTCACCAATATGTGCGGTTGTTCGTCGTCGATGAGCCAAACGAATATGGCATCGTTTCCAAAGGCCAATACCAAATGTCCTTCAGCTCTGGCTTCAGCCCTGAAAACTGCGGTCCCTCCTGAAGTCTTCCACCTCAAAGCAACGTCTCCCTTTTCACCGAGCCACTCCATATGACTCCAGTTGGATCTTATTCCCGTAGTTCCAGTGCTGACTACGGCTCTTCTACTCCTCTTCGAAGCAGGCGTAGTCACTTCAAAGAACCTCTCTTTCTCAATTTCCACAGTGCTCATCGTGGACTTGTGTTGCACTTTGGAATACTTTTTCCTGGACAGTCTTCTTTCATGAAGCTTGTGCTTGCCATGCTTAACTCTATGACTATCCAAGTCCCCCACAGACTCGTCTATATCCAATATTTTATGACGGATCTCAGATTGTTGGACTGTCTCTCTCTTGGGTATGAATTGTTCACGTGTCGGCACATTATAAATGGGTCTATTAGCCGGTGTTTTGATATCCAGCTGATCGTATTTCCTGTCTTCAATATGCTTCGCTTCACAGATTAACAGCGTTGTAAAAAGCGTGACTATTACTACAGCACCTGTCGTGGAAGTCATGATTTTATTCCTGATGTGACCTCGCCACCTGTGAACATGAAAAAATAATACCAATTACATGAAAGTATGAAAATTCAGTGTGATTTTGCAAAACTGAACGTGCAAGCGTTTTATTTCAGTCGAGTGCGCGTTCGTATTTCAATGGATTATTAACACAATAACGTATCTACAAAAAAATATTTTTACATTGTTGTAACCCAAGTTGTATCGAAAGCTTATTTACAAAACATTGAATAATATAATTATTACAATAAAATAACTGTTAATTTGTAAAGTTTTTGTGTTAGTAACCCATCGAAAAATGGGATAAAATGTATGAATTTTTCTCATTTGCTAGAAATCCTATTCAAACTATTGAATTTATCACAAAACCTTAATCGCAACATAACTCAGTGATCGAGCTAACCCATTGTTAAGTTTATGTTATAATTTGTTAAACTACGTGCCTGTAATTGAATCCTTTGAAAAATACAGTAAAAACATAAAAATGAATATATTTTAATTAAAGTAATATTATTTTGTATTCCTTAAAAAATTGCAATTACTACAAAAAGGCTAGTTTTAACCAAAGCTAGGGGTAGGAAGTTCAATAACCAGTTGATTTACCTGTTAACCCCAAATTAAATAATATATAATCACTGCTTATTAATACATATAGTCTGTATTTATAACCTTGATCTTGAAATAGAAAATATGATCTCTTTTCCACCAATTCTGCCACCGGACTTGTTTATGAGCGACCTTCTATAGTAACGTATAAATATTATATAATGAATCCTGTACTTTACTTTATTTTATAATAATTTTATTTTATTTACATTATAAATAAACATTTTTATATACTTTTCATTTTTGTTTCTTTTTTATTATTATTATTTTTGTCTCGTCTGTAAAAAAAGCTCTTATGAGCATTTACACATATACAAATAAATAAATATCAAGTTATATGTATTTTTTTTTTGATAACCCACTCATTGAGGTAAATAATGTTATTAATTTTGTCCACCAGATAATTTATAATATTGAATTTATTGTGGAATGCACATTTTATAAATATTAATTTTATTTTATTAATATTACTATGTTATAAGATTGTTCTGTTAATATCCGCAAATTAAAATACAATAATACATTTTACCGAACCATAAATCAATTTAATAAAAATGTAAGCAGTGCACTACAATTGTGAGTAAATGAAAACCTGTTATTAATTGTGTTTTATTAATTAAAAAAATATCTTGATAAAGAAATCCGTGTTTTTTTTTATATATTGTAACATGGATGTGCAATATGTCTATAATTTACTGAATCTTGTAGATATGTTTTTGCTTAAATAACCCATAGAATTTTATGACTCTCGTACTGTATTTCATGCAAAAAGCAAAAGTGGTAACGGAAATAATATACTGTATGTTCAGAGCAGCGTGTCTAATTATCCTAAGGAACTTGATGGTCTGTTGGTCGTGTTTGCATTGCACGAAAGCCTTTAAAATACTTGAAGATCAATTAAAAACATGTTGTATGTATGAAAATCATAATTCAACTTTTTTTTTAATATGCGATTTTACTCTTAATTATAAACCCGGAGTAAACCATTTTTAAGGTATT